>JAADJF010000251.1:0-59541 GCA_012932015.1 Fusarium acutatum | reverse complement strand
TATTTATATATTTTAAAGCATTTAAATGACTTGTTTTTTTTTCTTCTTCTTTAGAATTATATATCCTAGCTTTCAAGGTACTAAATTACGGTAGGGCTGCAATACTTACCTATCCACGTTACCTAGCACTAACCTTGTATAAACGGTTCAACTCTTCCCATACTGCGCCACGATGAGTAACCAATTACCATCTCATGTCGGCGACAGAGACAATATTGATCATGGAGGACTGACCAAACTTCCAATTCCCCTGACTGCTAGTACCTACTAGGTAGGTATCAGCACTGTACAGCACGACCCTTGTACATAGGTTCCCAGTTAGGGTGCAAAAGTTTCAACACATTTCAATGGAAATCTTCTTATAAATTGTTCTGTTAATTCTTCCTCTCCACCGGGTGGGCGTGTATATACCGCGGTGCATCGTGAAAAGACACGATTGTGACGATAATTAGTACGGTTCCAGGGTTTCTTGTATCATGTCTAAGTGCTTGGTTCGCATACCTTGCTCTTCAGCGTCGACATGCAGCTCGTAACGACATTGAGACCGCTACTATCGAATTTATCATTACACGAATAAGTGCGAGTCCTTGGATGTATGATTGTTATGTTCTATTTATTTGTTTATTTTCCCCACCGTCTCTCTCTTTCTTTGTAAACCCTCTCGCAGTCTGACCCCCAGTTCAGCTCAGAGCTACGATCGCCTTATCAGATCACAACTGAGATCTTACTGCCAAGCGAAAATCTACCCCAGCTGCCACCTACGGTCCACCGAAATACAAATAGACAAGGGCACAGAGAGATTGGGATTCTACCACCACCACGGCTCAACGAACAAATCAACTTGCGCTGCCCCGGACACAGTTGCAGCATGACAAGATGAGTACAGGCTATCGGGCGTTTGGGAGCGGTTTGTGTCAGAAAATCTTGCTAATTGTGGATATATTACCTCCGTAGAATCAGTGTTTGCAAGGAATAAAAATTGGATATACTCTCTACTCTTGCGTGTCGCCCATCTATACCATATTCTTGGAGCTAAAGCTGATATATATCACTAACAGTGGGGATGAGGCCTCCACACGTTCAAGACGGGAACTAAAATAGTCCAAGCATGGATCCTGTCAACGGTATCTGAAGCGCTCATTGCAGTGCAAGGCAATCCTCATTCTGGGCTACGATAACAGACATATCGACTCTGTCTGGCAGGCGATCTTTCCATCAATATTTGCACCAAGACGGCTTGGAGCATTAGAGGTGCTTCCTATTATGATTGATGAATACCTTACGACTACCTAAAGCGCACACGCCGCCCGACTGTGCAAGAGAGACGACGCCGCTACTTGTATTTTCGACTCAGCCGCAGTTTGTCTTCTGCTTCACCAATCACCTCCCGCGTCATCATCGTCTTCATCCGCTGAGGCAAGATGGTTGATGGCGGGGACCTCAGCACTGTTGGAAGCGCAGCGTACCCCTGAGAGTTGCCTCATCGGGTGGTAACTTGCGGGGCATGCAAGCGTTCCATATCGTTTAAGCTAAAGGGTCACAGAGTGGGCAGCTCGCCTCACCCCGATGAGGCAAGTCGCAGGGGTAAGTTCAGTTCCACACCACCCTAACCATACCGGGGCGTCATCTCAACTGAAAAGATCCATATTGGATATAAAAGGTTGTTGAAGCCAAGTTAAACCACCCACAAACACCAAGCTTTCTCCCAAAGAACCTTTTAATATTCTTCCGGTCCACAGTCGCATCTTCTCAATATGGTTCAATTATCAACAGATGCTATCATCACCCTCGTCAGCACAATTCCTGGACTCATTGTCTCTTGTCTAAGTGCCTGGATCGCCTACCTAGCACTACACCGAAGACCCATCCCTCAGAGCGATATTGAAACAGCCGCGATGCTTTTCATGATCCCAAAGACATTATCTATTCCTCCTAGGTTCGCATTTGCATGTCATCACCTTTTAATGAGTTGAGCCTGACTTGCTTGTTCCCCCAGTGCACTGTCCCACACAGATTCAGAGAGGACATTGACGAATGGTGATGTCCTCCAACTACCGCCGACAACAAGTCAACAATGTCTTGAGCCGATCCATAATCGAGTGCTTGAACATGCTGAATGTGTATCATAATATCTTCATGTAAAATATGATACAAATTGAGAATGCGCTGCTTTTCAATGCCTCAACATGGGTCACGGTGCATACGACACAACTGGTGTCTCCAAGCCACTGCCCCTCACCAAACGAGGGTTTCTCACTCGGCTCACATACACTCATCAACCGACCTGATACAACTGTCCACTATGAGTTAGCTCTCAGAGGAATTGATTGTACTCGAATGGATTATTACCGACCTGCGGCAGCACATGAGGAACCTCAGGAGAACGGATTCATCCACCTAAAAGCCTTCCTCACACGGGGCCACTTCTTGGACTGATACAACTTATACGCAAAGAACAGTCCAACACACGACACAACCAAGCCAAGAGTGGAGTAGACGATGGTGACGATTACTTCGGTCGACATTGGAAGGGATCGAGCGGAGAAGTGTTGTAAGGGACAAAAGCGATAGACGAAATCGGGGTGTAACGGATGTAATAAATAGCTAGGCCTCGGGACCCAATAGATTATATTTATATGATTACAGTAGAGCTATCCTACTCCGTACTGTCGATTGAGCTACCGGTGGACTTTCTCTTTCCGTATCCTCCAGGCTTTCACCAGAGCCGTATTCTTCCTTGGGGGCCCTTTGCCTCGAGGCAGTGCTGCAGTAGTAAGTGACACGAGTTGCACATCTGCCCTCCTTTATGGTCACACAGAATGAAACACGATTCCTAGGGAGGCAAGTAGTCTAGACTTTTAAATTCTATCCTAAGAAATTAAGAAACTTAGGTAAGTTAAGTATTATTTAAGACGATATACTATAACTTAGGCAAATTTAATATAATTTAGTACATGTTTAGACTAGGTCTGTCCCCGATGATCATGGAATGCATCATATTAGACAAGAACAGGAGGACTCCTTCCACTCTTCATCAAACACTTGAATACCTCCTTGGTCCTGATGCAATAATCACTCCTTCATGATTCTTAACGAATTGCCGCCAGACCGAAAGGATCCCTAGTAAATTTGGTATCCTTCTCGGCTTCTACTCTCTTCATCTCCGTAACATGAATTTGGATAGGTACCTAACATCATTTGTCGTACAAAACCGCTGTGCCAAAAGGCTCAGAAATGTAAGGACCCTACACTAAATATATACAATATCAAAATAAACTTAGCAAAAGATATCCTAAAGCTTAGACTAAGTTACCTAAGTATTTTTATTGTTTAGGATCAACGTCTAGAGTTTTCTTGCCTCCTCTAGCCTAGGTACCTAAGTAAGTCCCTAGATACGCAAAATAAATGTGAACATTGCGGGCTTTGGACCAGAGCCCTAAGTACTAATTCAGAGTTCTTAGTAGTTAATGATAAACTTGTCTCCTTTTACCAGCTGGTTTTATCTTGTCGTCCTGGCCAAGCCAAAGCGGACACTATCCGAGGAAGCTTGGTTCCCTACCTATTCAGGAAGAACCAAAGCTTCTGATTGGTTCTTCGAAACTCTCCCCAATCTTAGAGATCATCCCATTCGCTCGTTCTAACGGAACTACCTTAGCTCCATCATCAGCTTTAAACCAAGATCTAATTTACACATTCAGCCTTATTATGAACTATAAGCTTTGGTAACTAGGGTCAAAAGACCAGAACTAGAATTAGGGAGTTGATGTTTAATTAGTTAAAGGACCCGCTAAGTTTACTCTGAAAGCATATACGTATTTTTGTCACTCAACGATTGGATTCACGATGAGGTACTGGATGAATTTTACCTCTCGTGCTCAAGATCAAGCTTTACCAATCTGCCCTACGATGAAAAGTTTGTTTCAACCCATTGACTTTTCATTATAAGTAGGGTCTTATTTCTTCCCACCATATCTGTTCTGTTCTGTCCCACCACTCACCAGCTTCGTCATCTCGGTCCCTTTTTTGCACATAACTCGACTCATACATCATATCGCCATGTCGAAGGGAGAACAGTCATCATCTTCAAGTCAAACGACTCCTCCAGGCTCATCAGAGGCCTCTAGCGGAAATAAGTCTCCGTCATCCTACGAGTCAGCTATACTGTCTCACGAGCCTATACCAGAGCCAGTGCATGTCATCATCGAGCCACTACAAGTAACCGTCGAGCCCGCAATGCCTGAAGAGGAAAAGCCGTGGTGGGCACGGAAGAGGGAACTTACCGGGTCTATCATCCTCATCGTCTGGGGTGTTATCTTGGCCATCTTGGTCCTCCTGGGTGAAGTCAAATTTACCGGTTCCATAAAAGGATACGAGGGTTGATTTTGTAAGTCTACCTTAGGGAGAGACTTCTGGGATGATTCTGACATTTTGTGCGAGCATGTTCAAGTCAGAGATGTTTAAGTGGTGAAGTCCGATCCTATCTTCCATCTGCTTACGCAGCGGTCACGGACACTTCACCTCAGAGGAAAGGGCTGGTTACTGGAGCCAGTCGACTTATGAGACGGAATTAGGCCTTCGTCGGATACGTAGGAGCCTGTGAATGGAGTTACGTGAGCTCACATGCTCGACTGAGATCGTGCCTAAACAACGCTTCTTTGGGAGTTTTTTCTTAAACACACTTTTATAGTCAATCATTTAAGATTTTACTTCATACTCTAGGAGTGTCTTTCATCCCTTTCTGGTTCCTGCACTGTTACATATAGATATGCTCGGAATTATGTCCCACGATTCCCAAGTAACGGATTTCAAGACTCAACAATGAGCTTTTCGAGAACCGTATTGGCACAATATTGAATTAGAAGTACACTAGAGACGAAATACCACACATAATCAATTGTTCAGTCTTCCCGCACTGTTCCCCAGACCATAAAACTTGATATCCTCTCCCCTAAGGACGAACCACAAACTTTCCAATCCCCCCCTTACTCTTAAAAGTCTGCTCACAGCCCCTCCTCACCTCTTCCAAATCATCCATGTCCACCGCCGTATGAACAGCCTTGACCATCCCCTTTGCAACCATATCCGCCACAACCTCCATATCCCCGCGAAGTCCTGGATGTCCCGATAGGAACTCATACTGAATCTTTGTACCGCGCAGCTTCCACGAGTACCAGATCTGCAAGAAATCAAGAATCCAGCCAAGCCATGTGGGGAACTTAGGACCGAACATTTCTGCCATGACTTCACTTTTGGGGATGCTGGCGATGCTCATGAGGATGCCGTCGGTTTTGAGAAGGGAGATGCTTTCGTTGAGGGTGGAGAATTGGGTGCTTATTGCAAAGTCGACGGTACCGCGGCCGATGAGCTTGACGATGTCTTGGGTTTTGTAGTCGTACAGTTGGTTTACCATTCCGGGGAGATATTCTTCGACCAAGTCCATCTTTGGCGTCGAGACAGTCGAAATGATCTTCTCAGCACCAAAGTAGTTCCGTGCGACCTGGATGGCTGTATTGCCAGATGCACTGAGAGCAGCGGGTATGTAAACAGTCTGTCCTGCTAGGCTATCTCTTCCCTGAAGCTGAAGTCCTCGCTTGATGCTCTGGTACGCAGTTACTGCGAGAGCTGGAACAGCAGCGGCTTCTTCAAAAGACACATGATCCGGTTTCTTGTAAAGGAACTGTGGCTCTGTCACGGCATATGTCGAGGCCCAAGCTGCAGGGGGTCTAGAGAGATGAGGTTTCTCGAACTCCATGCCGTAGACTGCATCTCCGACTTTGAACTCTGTCACTTCAGGGCCAATCTCTACAACTACTCCAGAGCCTTCGATTCCAAATGGGATCGGGAAGTTTCTGTATATATGTGAGTTTGTAGTATGAATGAAGAGTGGTCGCAGACTTACGAGGCTTTGTAGAGCAAGTCGAACTGTCCAGATGCAAACTGAGTTTCACCAGTGTTGATGGCAACGGCTTTCATACGGAGAAGAAGCTGATTCGGCTTGGTGATTTTGGGTATAGGTTGCTCTATGACTGTGTACTCTGCTGGGAGACACTTCTTTGGTGCAACAAGAGTTCGAGTGGTAGATGGTAGTTTCGACATTGTGACGTTTGGGTATATCAGTTGAATAAAAGTGAAATAATGAGTGAGTTTAGTTTAATGATATCAACTGCGGATGTCAGTTCTTTAATCAGTCCATCAACATGCCACGGCGGCGTAGGTCGGTGCCTCGGCGGTTTGTGGGGACATTTCGGGGAGGGTCCACCGAAACCGCCGAACTCCACCACCGGGGACCTTTCGGTGCCTCGCCTAGCCAATATGAGGAGCTCATATTGCGGACTTTGCTGTTTGGTAAGATTACACGGCGGAGATTTATATGACTTAGACAGTAAAGGCATATCCCGGAATAACATATCCTTCAACACTTTCACCAGGGCATTATCCGCATTCGTTTTGCCCTCGAACATGTAGACTTCGGCCAGATCCACTCGATCCACGGGTGCTCATCAAGAGCAGGACTACATACATTATGACCTCGATTTGCAATATAATACATACATGATTGAGAGGTTCCGCCATCACAGAAATCCTCTATCGCCAGATTGCCATCAACTACAGTGACTGCAACAAATCTGGGTGACCCTTGCTACCGTAAACGCCTTACAAATAAAGAGCAAAACTCCTACCATCATACTTTTCGACGAAGAAAAAATGAATAGGACGTTGATCCTGTCGCATACGAGAGCGAATGAACTGCTCGTTTCGCATCTGTACCACGCGACTACGGTCTTCACCACCCTCCATGCCAAGAACTGTTACCCTCCCAGTTTGGGTCTCGACGTCTTTGATGGATTTCATACCATCGCGAATAGCTCGACTCATCTAAACCACAGTTAGTATCAGAACGGTACTCAGACACGAAAGTTTATGTACCTCTCTCACGACTGATGCCAAGCTGGTCCGCAACATTGACATACCCCTCCTCCACGGCGCCTTTATCCTTCTGAACCTTTGCTACAAGCTTCTCGTCACCCTTCCAGACACTGCGACACATGGGGCAAGTCACTTTCCCGCCAGCTTTTGTCTGCGCCCACATCCTGAAACACTCCTCGTGAATGTTCTGACCACACGCGGCAGCGCACCAAACGATAGACTCTTGGTTCTTCTCGTCAAGCTCACAATAGCAGATAGGACAATCGCCATCGATGGGCTTGCGCTTGTCGGACTCTGCTTGTCCGGGTGCCGAAATGGGAGGCGCGGAGGCAAAGATTGCTTGAAGTTCGGTGCTCAGAAGCGCAAGTTGATAGACGAGATTAAAAGGCGCGTTCAGAACTTGCTTCATGACCTGATATCTGTCAATAACGCGATCGAGAAGTCAGGTGTGATACTTACGTAGAGGATGTGCTTGCACTGATGACCCTTCTCATGGTGAGGGCACGTACATCGCGGCTGTTTTCCAACATGAACAGTGTAGATATTTCCAGTCGATCCTGTCATCTCAATATCTTCCTCAGGGTAATCTTGAGTTCCTCCTCTGACGCGATTAAGCACGTAAAAGCGCTGAGAAAGAGCCCGGTCGTAGATCTCATGGAACGAGTGAGGTGGCTTAGGTCTGAACCTGCGAAGTCGCTTTTCCTCATTTGTGACTTTCGGTTTCTTGACTTTCTTCTCCTTCTCAGCTTGATACGAGACATCTTCTTCTGTGATTTCATGGGCTTTGCGCTTCATTGGTGTTGGTGGCAAAAGTTCATCTCGCTGAACGCTCGTAGCTTTCTGGGATCGTTGACCCGCTTTGACTGTGTTAATCAGATCTGGTAAGATTGGCTCTTGCGACGTCTTGAGATTCTCACGAGCAGCAGAACGCAACACTCTGGTTGATTTCACACTGCCCGACCCCATTTTGATGAGCCTTTCGTTTTTCTTGTGATAATTTGAGAAAGATTTGTGGAAGATGGAAAATGTGATTTCGTCGCGACTGCCTCCAGGGTATGGCAGATTCCCTTGGCATTTGGGCAGTGGCGGCAGTTGCATGGTCACGTGCCACTCCTTCCTCATGCGCGCGTGTGTTTGAGCCTTTCAACGTCAACGTCAACGTCATCTCAAAAACCCCTGTGAATCATCCATTGTTTCAAGAAAATAATTGAGTTCATTCAAGGATGTCGGTTGAGCTGTAGATAGATGATTGGTGGTTTCTTTCATGGGGTTATTGCATACGCCTTCAGTCACTGCGCATTGGAATGCGATTCACAAGCTTCACAGTTCAACAAAGATATCAACTTAGAAAGGAACTGCTCTTTGGCATTGATTTATCCTATCTTCTTCATCCACTGATCCATCTCTTTTGACTGGCTTCATACCGCTCATGATAGCCCAAAAAGAAACATAGCCAAACGCCCCGAAACAAGGGACTAAACCTGCCCCTGCTCTCCTGAGGGAACATAGATGCCCCGCCGTAATGCGCCCCCTATACATAGAAAAATAACAAAAGAAATCGAAAGGCAGGTTGATGTAGTAGGTACAGGCTATGCCGCAAAGACGGCAGCCTCTTTGAAATGGTTCAACGCCGAGTCTATGCTATGGCTGTCAAAGGTGTATAGTATTAGACATGAAGGGAATAATTGTGTGTGGCCGTAAGGTCATCGAAGTGATAGTATCATGGAGGTCGTATGGTTGAGGGCCGTGGTACTGTCATCGAGATATCGGTTGTGCATCGTACTAAACCACGGGCGTGGGTATTATTGTGTTTGGCCCGGGTGGTGATTTGATATGGCTGTGGTTATCATCAAGAAGCGTCCACGTTCACGCAGCTCTGACGCGATGCCTAGGAAAGTGTCGCAAGATATGTGCGCGCGGCTTTCAAGGCAATGGGCGTCGGTGGCTGGGATCGCGAGGCTGTTGATATCGACCAGATTGTTGCTGCTGGGCAGTCAACCATTCTGTAGAGCCAGTTTGTCGACCAGGTTGCTCAGCAGGCAACTTGGTATCGCTTCCGCTTGCGCCGGTGTGGTTTGATCCACCAGGGGATCCAGGAACCAAGTCAGTGACGGCCTGTGCAATTGAGGCCACAACATAGCCTCGGAGTTCGTTGTCTTCCCGGCTGTCTTCTTTCTCCAATCGGAACCGCTCGTCCTTGTTCATGTTGGATCGGCGCATGTTCTTAATCTCTTGCATAACATAGAGAAGAACCTCTTCAGGGCATCGGTTACGCTCGGCAGCGTGCTGGTTCTTGCGCACGTATCGTCGAGTGACATCAGTAGCTCCATCAATGGAGAATGCAATGCAGTAGGACATTTTCTTGCCCCAACCCTCAGCGTAGAGGCGAGGGTTATCCCATGCTTCCTCACAAGCATCCACATGAACCCATCGCTTTTGGTGGTCTGAATACACCTCAGTCCAAACATGGTCCTCAGCGTTCCAGACCCAGCGAACACGGCCTCCAACAGCTCGGCAAAGCATGCTGAAGCAGTTGGCCCATTCGCCAACACGTCCTCGTCGGGTTTGTAATAACCGCCAGACATCACCATAACGAGGGAAGCGCTCGAAAGCACCGCAATGTTGAGCAGAGCATTGATACAATTCGACACGGAGGGCGCCGCAAGCACTCTCTTCAGGTGAAGGAGCAGTCATGCCTCGGGCGATGGTGGGAGATAAGCATACGGGGCAGGGCGGGTTGTTGACCCAGCTAAAGAACGATCGCTTAAACCATCTATCAACTGTGTTAGTCAATCCATCCAAACGACATCGGATGGAAACTGACATACCTTAATAATGCCCGGATGACACAGTCTTGGTAACCCCATTCGGGTCGTCGTCCATCACCCATACTCTCAGCCTGAGCTTGCAAGACCTGAGTCTCTTCCTCGGCCTCGCCATAGATACGATCTAATGGGATGGTTTGCAATGCCTCGTCCAACAGACCGGGGTTCTCGTATTTGGTTGGTGTTAACGATAAGCTGATGAGGAGGTTTCTGAATTTTTGAGAATCGCGATCACCAGCGGCGGGAGGTGTAGGGATCTTGGGGAGATGTCGCAGGGCGGAGTAAGAGGGAAGACCAGGTCCTTGGGATGTTGAGGGTCGGCTATCGCTGGGGAACGGAGAGCTTCGCATACGGGGAGACTGTTCTCCCAAGCTCGGAGAGCCTTGTCGCGATGAGGCACGGAGATCATTCATACGCTTGTCACGCAACAAGCCTTCGAATTGGACCCGAAGGTCTCGGGCCCATTCCTCGCCATACTCGCCCGCAGGCGTACGTTGGCCCGCCATAATTGCTAATATGTTGTTTTGTAAGTGGATAGTTCGTGGATGAAGATGTTGAGGATAGAAGTTTCAGTATATGTCGTTGCCCAGATACGTGACCGGGCTAGGTAGTTGATGGCTCAATTGTTGCTATTTACGAGGCCCAAACAACCTCGGAGTGAGATATGTCGTCGTAATATTGATCGTTAATTGTCGTCGTCAGCAACGAGAGTTGCGTGATGGTAGGCCTGATTGCCACGGTACACGCGTTGTCCAGATGAATCCTTTTGGTCCTGAGAATGACCAACTGACTGTTGCCGCGGGAGTTGTCGCTTGCTCTGACCAGTTGATGACTAAGGTAGCCAGAATCGTTTATTTTCTTTTTCTCAATCGTCGTCAGTATCGTTCGAATACTCTTTCGTCGTAGAAACAAGTTGAATCGCTTCTTTTGTTCGTCGTCGCCGAGAGTGAAGGGTTAAAGGAGAGGAGTTGACGGCTCGCGAATGGCTGACCACTGCAGGCAGGTAAGAGAGACAGACAGCACAAAAGAGGAGAGGCAGGAGCAGGCGGCGATGAGAATCGAGGGTGGACCAGGGGAATAAAGGGAAAGGGACGGGGTGTCTCGGGAGGGTGTGCGTCTCGTTCGCTCTTGCCCACTCTGGGCCAGAGCCTACGATGGCAGTTTACGCGTCAGCAGTGAGCGCCAGGCCAATGAGGGAGCCGACTGTTGCTCGAGGTGGGGGCCGCTGGGCGCAGGGGCATGTACTGGTACAGCTGCCTCGTACTCTTGTTCAAGTGCTCGGGAACTGAGAGAACGCCCACTGAGCCTTATAAATGGCTGAAATGATTGGTCTGTGAAGAGTTGGATGGTTAATTCAAAGCTTGCAGTCTGATTGTTATTTAATATTAGGGCCTTTGAAGCCTACGACTATTGATGCGTGTCGCTGTCGTGAACGATTAAATGAGCCTCCCGAATATGTAATACTTTTTGACTCAAATTGAGTGAGAATGGGTCAACTATTCTCAAGTCTACGCAACAGCTTCATCATCAAGAGGCGAACCTAGGGGGGCCAGTCTCAGCAGGCCAGGGCAAGTGTACGTAGTCTTTTTTCAGTGAGTGATACACTTTGAATTGCGTGCGTACGTACGTCGACCTAGGGAACACCGAAAAGCGAAGTGGCGCCTGGCCTAGATCCTCGTCATCAGCGAATTAGCAAGCGTCAGCAATTGCTTGTGCTACAAGTACTTTTGATAAGGCCAGATGGAGCAAAAAACTACAAGAGGCGATAAAATGTTTTGGTAAATTATGGGAATTTGTATGAGAATAATGGGAAAGGAACGACAATCTGTATCTGTGCTGGCTGTGGCAATGTGAAGCCTCTAACTGAACCCAGCAGATGATAAGCGCGGGGAAACCGTCGACTCGCGTTAAAAACGATCGGCCGCTGTAAAGATGGAGTCAGTTCAATTCAGTCTTTGGAGTGAGCAGTCACTAATTCCACATGGGTTGTAATATCCGCGTAGACTACGGAGTACTCTAAATTTTGAATAAAAATGCCTAAACTTGTGATCAGCTCTAGTAGACGCTTCATTGTGCAATCGCGGACTTGCTAAATGGAATATCAAATATTCAGTGCTGTTTCATTTATACGTTCCTCTATTGCAATATGGCGCAAATTCTAGCACAGAACCCTCTCGAGGCTGCCAAAGACCGCTGCAGTTTTCTGCCAGTCTCTCGACCCTGGGGCCCTGGACTAGTAAGTATCGGTACTTTACTGGGATCGTGCCCCTCGTCTTGGTGGGCGATGACGAGGCAGTGGTGAGGTCCTCTAAAAAGCCGCCCGAAGAAATAGTATCGTGGCACAGCCCATACTGAGCCACGCTGCCCGCAATCCTTTTTCGCAATACGTAGGACAAGGCGTGCGCAGCAATATCTATCCCAGATAGTCGACGAGACATATTAACTATCCGCGCTTATGGTTTCAATTGTAGGCCTCTAAGGCACTCTGTATTGCCCTCTATATCTCGGATCTCACTAGCCACAGAGACATCTATCCAGTGGCGGTGCTCGCTATTTCCAGTTCCACTAGATCCACTTTGACTCGCGGCCTCTTGTCCCTTGTAATTCCACTGCCTCCATCGACTTGCATCACAACCCACCAGAAAGTTTGGTTCTGTTTCAATGATTTCCCTTTGAGGACATGGATACCTACATATCAGATAAACACGAAGACGTTATTTCCCGAAAGACGATACCCAATATTCCACATGGCCGATGGGGATGACAATCTGTACAGTATCGAAAGAGACAACACAGAACAAGATGCTCAGTACGGTTCTCAGTACTCCACAGCGATCTGCAACATGCTTCTTTATCTCTATACCTGATACTGGTCGATCTTGAGTCAAATTATCTGCCTTACGCCTTGCTTGTATGGCACAGCTCTAGGCATCTCAATATCAAACCACAACCAACAAACAATACAGACAAACCATCTTGGCCATCTTGATACAGTTCAGTGGGCGGGCTTGGAAAGAAGCTTAACTGGCTTTGGCGTCTGCATCGCGTGCGCCTGCCCCTGGAAAAGCGGCCTCGTCCAATCCCATCATCCCATTTGACAGGCGCTCACAGAGACAGCACACACTCGAGCGACGACTATTTGCTTACCTGGCAACGTTACCACTGTACGGAATTAACCCTGCGTCTCTAGAGCTTCTTGGCAGCGGGAACGTTCTCTCAGCGTCGCGTCAAAACTCAGTCACAGGGGTCGAATCGGAGCCGAATTCGACTCTGTCCCGTTTTCTCAATTACCTAACGTCGAGTTATGATCTACTCACCGTTTCCCACATCGAATTTTAGCAGTGTCATACTGTCGCCCGAAAAAGACACCCAATCGTCAATCGAGTTGCATCTTCAGGCTCAGTCATGTACAGCCAATCATTCTCAGTTGTGGTCTGCCGATCTTGTTGCGCTTACGACCGGGGGGTGTGGTCTAAGACACCGCCAAAGGCCGCGTCATCTTGACTTTGGCTTGCTTGCGTACATGCAAACACCAATATCTCAACTCTATCAGAGAGTCTACGCAACGCGATCTTCTTCAATTGCCACCTCCTGATTCAACAATTTCCCAGAGGCACTTTTGGTGTTTTGTGAATGTTTGATGTCTTTCTCATTTTGCAGATTGATTTACACGGTTTGTTTGATAAGCATTGCCAAGAGGACAAGAGACATATCAAGAGATGTGGCCAAAGTCAACGGCCGGATCAGATTACGAAGCTAAGGATTTCGCTACCGGGAAGTCTGTGCTACGTACGCTCTCATAGAGTCTTGAGAAAGACGTCCGGATGACCTCAATTGTGGTCCAAGCTGATCGCCAAACCGCTTCAACGTCTAGATGCCGTTCTTGATGTCAATCACTCATCATTTGTTCGACAATCTCATTGGCAACTCACTCGGATCTTCCCTAGGATCAACTTGAATTTGACGTGGTTTCTAAGTTCTTTTTCTTCTTGGTAACTCAATACTTAAGCATGACGAAGCCACGACTGGGGATTACCCGTTGTCGATACGTATCCCTTGAGAACTACCCATAATTACAATCAAGCAGCCAGTGATTATTCATTAGAAGTATGAGTCGTGGGTTTTGTCATGAGTTGAGGATTCAGGGATCTTGGGATACACTTCACCATCGAACTCTCGCGAACCATGTCATGAACCATCCTGTCATCTCATCTATCTGCCACTTCACGGATGGATCTCTCCACTCACTTTGACACTCTTACACATGCCTTGAAAGGCTTGACATGGTCTCTCTTACATGAGGCTATTCCGGCAACAGGCTCGAATTGATCAGGCTAACGGTCTTGGTCCTCCTGATGCCCAGGACGCGCGTTCTATGGGCGAGCAATGGGGCCTCGTTAATAATATGTGGACGATTTCGGTAAGTTGTGCAACAGTCTAGTGTATAAACCCGCGGGATCTTATTTCTTGATTCGGACCCTTGCTTCTGGTCATAGAAGTCTAGAATTCTAAGCTGTAAGTCGAGAAGTCACTCATCTTGTAAGTGTTCTCGTGACGTGATTCAGGTATGAGTTCGTCTGATCCATAAAACTCCTATAGGCGAGACATGTTCAGCCTTTTGAAATAGAGACTGGACGACGGGAGCAGGGACCTCAAACCCTATTACGCTACCCATCAATGATACGGCAGCTCCCGAGGAGTGATGTCGTTGAGTGACAAAATCTTTTCATGGTCACAACCCAGACATGGGTACACGTATGCAGTAGAAACCCGATATCCCAAAATTTTGATTCGATAGCCCATATGCTAGTCTACGTAGCCAGTTTAAACATCCAAATCTAATAACTAGACCATGCTTTTGGAGTCCAGACCCTTTTGACAACCATCATCCTTGCAACTATGCTCAACATGGCTCTGCGATCCATGAGCTTATCAGCCACGCCGTATATCTACCTTTTTCGTACTCCGTTACTTCCTCCACTGCTCAACGCTGAAGTAGCTCTCGGGCATGTCCACATCCCATGTTGGTCTCTCCACCAGGGCAATCTCGAGAGGCTGGCTTGCGGTGCTGAGAGGGACGACCCCGAAGATGGGTCTGTACTTGAAAGTCATCCACCAGCTCTTGCGTTCACCGCCAGTCTCGGTAACTTCGAGATCTTTGCCCACATCACGACGGTTCCGTAGCTGGGCGAGTTCACCTTCAGGCTGATCCGCTTCATCGTCACTATTGGCGTCCTCGGGTCTGGGGGCATCCTCCATGTCGATGTCATCCCACTGACCAGCTGTATGTTTTCGAATTTGCGAGGGTGCGATGGCACCTACCTCCATTCTGCCTCCTGCTCCGGTTGAGGGTCCTGTTCTCTTGCGCTTAAGGCTCTGCTTGCCTGAGGCAGTGGATTCACTAATCTCGCCATCTACAGGCTTAGGCAGATCCTGAGCCAAATCCAACATAAGGAGGAACGAGACACCATAGATCCAAGCCCGAGAGCCTTGCCAGAAGACACCCTTGGCGAGGTCGAGGAGATCCTGGACGGGAGCGGGTAGGTCCTTTCGGGAATGACGTCGAGACCAGGGGGTGAGAGAACCTTGAAGAGGGTGGAAGGTAAGCAAGTTCCACAACGAGGTGATGGCGAGCAGGGTGTAGTCGTCCACATGATCGGATGAGCCATTTATTCCATCAGGCGAAGCTCTGGGAGAGATCTTGGTCCGAGGGATATCGGCTGAGAAGGACAGAACCGTAGCTGCAGAAGGAAGTTTGGGTAGTAGTTTAGCACTGGGGTTACGAACCCACTTCTCAACGTTCTGCGATGACTGCTCCTCTTCTTCGTCTGAAGAGTCACTCTCACTTGAGGAGGACGCGTCATCCTCTGGCTTGGTCTTCTCACCATCGCTCAGAATCCAGGTGTCGATGTAGCCCGCGATGTCAGATGCAGCGAGCATCTTGGAGTCTGGAGAGAAAGCGATCTGTGTAATGGTCCTGTCGTAACTGCCAAGACCTCCATTGAGAATATAGCGTGGAATTTGTCGTCGTAAGCGTGTGAGTCTTTGTACACGCGGTGAGAAGATGAGAGATGTTCTGGGGCTGACAGGGTCGAGTGCGGCCATGACAACGCGAGAGCCTTCCTGAATCGCGCAGAGCCATTGTGCGTTAGGTGAGAGCTGCACCTTAATGGCTCCCACACCTGCAAGCTTTGAGGGGAGCTCAGAAGAAGAGACCTTGACGTCTGAAGGCTTGATAGGATCTTGGTGTTCTAATCTGAAAGCCTTTACGTCGATGGCAGTAGCAACAATCAGAAGTGAACCCTCATCGTCGATAGTTGCTGAAGTAATATTCGAATCTCCCTTGACGACAATAGTCTTGATAAGTTTGCGGTTCTGGTTGATGTCTACTTCCTCGCCTGCACTGTTGAACATGTCGTTGGCTGATTTGCGGAGAAGCCAGATGTGAACCTCCCTGTCCCACCAACTGACAACAAATCGAGCCTTGGGTGCACTCAATAGAGGAGCCTGTTGAGGCAAACTGGGCATCATGCGATGGTTTTCACGTCCCATCTCCTTTAGGGGAACCACAACGGGGTTAGCATCAGGTCCTGTATCCGAGTTAGCTAGAGTTTAGTGATAGAGAGAGCTTGTCTAACCTCCTGAGACAATAACACTGATTCTACCACTCTCAAAAGATGCCATAGACTTGACATCGTGGTCGTGGTACCTTCGGCCCCAAGCTTTGGCCCATCGAGATCCAGCACCATTGTTCTGCTTGTACAGGATTGTTCGTCGGTCCATGCCTCCGCTAAGGATGGATGTGCCGTCAGCACTTATCGCAAGACTTAAAACATCTTGCTTGTGGCTCTGGATGCGCTGCGATTGTGTGTATGTCTTGCCATCCCAGATGCAAACCTGGCCAGTTGAATCGCCTGAGACAATATTGCCGTTTGGCAGACATTTGACAGACCAGACAATGATGTCTTTGGAGCCACCAACGAGATCGGAGCCCAATGTCATCCTACGCAGCATGTGGCCCTTTGTGATATCGTACGCTCGAATTGTGCTATCGGAGCAGCCGACGATGGCGACCCTGCGCGACTGGAAGGTGATGCTGACCATTTGAGCCTTCTTGGTAGGTGATCGTACGAGAACTCGCTGGAATCGCAGATCATCATCCTCGATGGAGTACATGACAAGCTCGCCATCGATTGTACCAGCGATAAGCTTGGTGGGATCTTGAGGGTCGGCGCCGAGTGTGACCTTGTCGGATCCAGCAGGTTGAGCAGCCATGCACCAGATATCACCATGTTGACCGCTAGCGTGTCTCTTTGGCCTTCCCGTCTCGAGATCCCATTCGGTGACTGTGGAAGTATAACCTATGCTGAACAGACGGGACTTTCCAGCGACAACGCGCCCATCGCCAAGGTCCTGGTCAGGCTCGTTGACCCAGACAAGTCCATCAACGCTTCGATCTTTACCGCCTGGAATGATGAGCTCCTGGTTCCAAGAGCCATTCGTAGGGTTCCAGATTTCGATGTCGCCGTTAGCTCGTCCAATAGCGAGTCGCGCAAGATTAGCCTGTACTGCCGAGCGCGTCTTGGGGTGTGAAAAGGCAATGGCGTTAATGGCTGAAGGTTTGTATGGAACGAATCGACATCGATGGATATCCATTGTAACGGCGGTTTCTGGGCTCTGAAAAGAGTCCTCGGTCGCGTAATAATTCGGAATTAGGTATTAACTCGCTGAGATGCGAGAGTAGGCTCACAATTGTTGTGCGAATAGAAATAGATACGTTGACCTGACGCCGCGTAGCCAGGCGTAGAGATCCAGTTCAGGAAGAAAAATGAATGTTAGCCTCGCGAACTCAACCAAATTTTTTTCTTTGGAAAGAAAAATAAGGTGTGGTCATAGCGCTCTTAGTGCCCCTCTATAATCCACTATGGCAGCCGCGACCAACCCCTCACCTTCCCTCAGAGCGTGCCCCTCTGCTTCCCTTCTTCTGCGGGTTCGTTCGTGCTATTCTAGATCTCTTCTGAATGCGTCACATTTCTGTCGTTTTTAGACCTCTTCTCATGATTCAACAGAACCTCGCAAATTCGCAAACGTCATAGCCTACAGCTCAACGACAACACAAAAGTTGTATATGGTCCTGTCTTTTCAGTATCGTCCTCGTCCTTAATCCACGTTCTTCCGAGCCGCGTTATCCACGACTTTCTCGATTTACTTCCGCGTCTCCGAACTCTGATCTCCAAGCTCTATAAGCCTCCAACTATAAAAGTGAAAGAATTTCTCTCTCGGCTTCGACTTCGTCATAACAACACCCACAAACTCCGTCATGGATTTCAACAGCTCCTCGCCCTTCCCAGAGGGCGTCATCTCCTTCCTCGACACTGATCTATACAAGTTGACGATGCAATGTGCCGTCTTCAAGTTCTTCAAAGATGTGCCTGTGACATACGCCTATACCAACCGAACTCCAGACAAGAAGCTGTCGCGTACTGCCTTTAAGTGGCTCGAAGAGCAAATTCGAAGTATGAAACGTGGTTTTGGTGATCTCACCTCCCAATCTCAGACTAACCTTGATGGACAGAGCTCGGAAACATTTCTCTTTCTACCGACGAATACCTTTTCCTCAAGAAGCACTGCGACTACCTCTCTGACGACTACCTCAACTTCCTCAAGGAGTTCCGCCTTAGCCCCCGAGAACAAGTTGTTGCGACCTTCACTCCTGTCGGCGAGGATAATGGAGATGACTCCATTGTAGGCGACGTCGATATACAGATCAAGGGCACCTGGGTCGACACGATCCTCTACGAAATTCCCATGCTTGCTCTGACATCCGAGGCGTACTTCAAGTTCATGGACACAGACTGGAACTATGAGGGCCAAGAAAAGCAGGCATTTGAGAAGGGACTCAAGCTCTTAGAGGCAGGATGCATCACATCCGAATTCGGCACACGACGACGTCGTGACTACCACACCCAGGCCCTTGTATTCCGAGGATTGGTGCAAGCTTCCAAGGAAGCTGAGAAGAAGGGATTCCCTGGCAAGCTCTCTGGAACCAGTAACGTTCATCTTGCTATGCGCTTCAACATCCCACCTGTAGGAACTGTTGCTCACGAGTGGTTCATGGGTGTTGCCGCTATTATCGGTGACTACAAGTCAGCTACCGAGGTTGCACTGCGACACTGGGTAGCTTGTTTCGGCAACAAGCTCGGTATTGCTTTGACCGACACTTTCGGTACTCAAGAGTTTCTGCGAGCCTTCACTCAGCCTGTGCAGCCTATCGAGGGTGGCTTCCCAGCAGAGACCTTCAAGAAGGCTGACGGAACCATGAAGACATATGCGGAGACCTTTGCTGGTATTCGTCAAGATTCTGGCGACCCTGCAGAGTACACCAAGTGGATGAGAGAGTTCTACGATAAGCAGGGTATCACCGACAAGAAACTAATTGTCTTCTCTGACTCGTTGAACATTGAGAGGTGCCTCGAGTATAAGAAGATTGCTGAAGACCTTGGCTTCCAGCCAACATTTGGTGTAGGAACATACCTTACCAACGACTTTGTGCACCTCACGACTGGCACCAAATCTGTGCCTCTGAATATTGTCATCAAGATCAGCTCGGCGGCAGGCCGCCCAGCTGTCAAGATCAGGTGAGTGCTCTGTGTCTAGACTCGCAGTATTATTGACTAACTTGTTAAAGTGATAACATTGGAAAGAACACGGGTGACAAGGAGACTGTCGAGAAGGTCAAGAAGGAGCTTGGATATGTCGAGCGCGAGTGGAAGGAGGGCGACGAAACCTCACGATGGGGTAAGGAATAAGTGGAAAATAGACTTAGATACCCGGCAAACATTGCCGATTTGATTAAGGGAGGGCGATACAAGCACCAGAAAAGAGACGGGAAACAGCGCAAGCTTCGATTATCTGAGACCAATAGGTTATGCTGTAGTATTGGTTTAGATCTGAACGCCGCTCAATCACAGAAGATCATATTGAACTGAGCTGGGTATCCGCATGGCCTGAAAAGGCCGGATAAGTGGTGAGTCCGAATCCAAACCTCACGCCGCATAGTTCTACACACATTGTACAAAATGCAGCCATCAATCATTGCTCCTCTGCAGTCTCAACGGTGGGAGTCAGACCAACCTCTGCCCTCGCCCAAGCAATACACTCTCGCCACTCAGACATATTCATAACCTCAAACCCAGGATCAGGTTCCCACAACATCTCGGAGACCTCGTCCACCATCTTCTTACCAAACGTGCCAACCCACCAAGCGATCTTGCCCAATGTGTCAAGCTGCACTCCCCAGAAGACCATAAGAAGCAAAGCAACTGGATCTGAACTCTTGAGCGCTAGCCCAAAATCTCGTCCAGCAAGAGCTGGAAACCCTATGGCCATTCCTTTGAAGACATCTTTGGAATCTTGAACGAAACACGTTTGTATAGCGGAGAAGCTGGTGCGGTATGAGCTGATTCGGACGCTGGCTTCGGACTGATCGTCGGGGGTTGAACCAGAGGGTGTTTCGCAGGCTTTGTTGATGATGGTACTTAGACTCTCCAGAGCATCCTCGGTTTCTTTACTCAAAGATGTGGGTGCCTCAGTCTGAAGTTGTGTTCTTAGCATTAGAGCCTCTGTAGACCGTGATAAAGCTCCTGATATCAAAGCGTCGAAGTGCTGATTGGCGATAGAGGCATTTCCCATGAGAAGCTCCCACAATGTCACCATGCGTTCTAAAACGCCTTCGTGAAGCTCTTCGAAAGCGCTACATTGGCCGAGAGCCATGTTAACAGCCACAGCAAGGAATGAGAACATGAAGATCTTCTGGGCATTCTCAGAATTGACGTTCTCAAGCTGTGCTCTGAACGAACGACTTGCTTTATCGTAGTACTCCACCGCCAACTTGGCGTAATAAGTGTCATAGTCTTCTTCAACAACTACAGCACCCCCACAGAGCGCGACTTCGAGAGCTGAGAAGGCAAACATGCCTTGCAGGAGATATTCATGTTTAAGCGCCCAACGAGCCATGTCTTCTTGTAGCCATTGGTTATCTTCTGGGATGCTGGCTAGACTTTTGTAGCTTGATGATGTCCAGCGGTGCATGAGTTCAAGTTCTATTCTGCGTCTGGTCTCTGTTGCTGGGAGTTGGGTTGGTGGTTCGGTGAGATATGAGCAGCCTTCTAGATTGCGGGCAAGACAATTGGTACAGGGAGGGCCTCCTTCGTCACACTGTGAGACTTAGTAAATTACTTAAGATTTAGCGAGGGTATGTACTTTAACATGGCGCTTCTTGCAGTTTCGACAGCCGTGCCGAGACTTGTTGTGAGTCCTTCGTTTCATCATGACGGCCGAGGAATGCTAGCTGACTAGCGTAACGGTAGCTGTGTGAAAGAACAATGGCAACGGACAATTGTCATGAGATAAGTGAATCCGATCTCATGTATAGAGAAGAGGACTGATGAGCTGGTATAAGAGTTGATGTTAAAGCTGAAGCCTGGGATATAGTGAGGTGGCTGTGCTTATGGCTAGTCCCCTCATGGGTATAGTTGAAGCTGACGAATGAGGTTCAAGAATGCTCTCCTTGAACGAAACGAACAGTAAATGCCAAGGAATTCTATCTAACTAGGTAGCGAACATTGTTTTTGAGATTATACATAGTAGAATATGAATGCGTGATTAGATGGATATGATCTCAGCCTTTTGAGACCTAGCTCGTGATGGCTGTAAGTCGGGTGTAATCTTCTTGATTGATATCAATTGTTCATGTAATCATAAATCTTACTATCCAGGCCGTGGTTATCATCTATAACTCTACTCATCAGTGACTTGTATGGCACCATCTTTTTGTGGTTGTAAACGTGCCTCCACACATCAGAGTCTCAAGCATCACGCCCAGCAACCCACCGACAATAACACCAGCAGTCTCGCCAGCGCCCACTATCTGAAGACCAAACTCCAAGTTGATTCCCGACTCGAAGGATTTGTCTTGCAGCACTCGGTCGAAAATAGTCATATATACTGCTCCTCCGCCAAGACCGGCCCCGAAAGCCAGTAATCCGACAAGGACTTCTGTTGAGAAGACCAGAAAGATCGAGTTGGCGAGCAAGATGAATATCGAAGCTCCGATGATTGCAAAAGCGGCCTTGGTACTAGTGGGTCGGAGGAGAAGAGTGTGTGTTCGGGAGATAAAGTTTCCGAGCTGGAAAGCAAGGCTGTAGGTGGTGAAGTAAGAGAAGAACGACGTATACGATGTAGGAAGAGGCAAGGCTCGAGCTATGCCTGGGTATGCCAAAGCCTGAATAGCAAATGCTCCAAACAAAGGCATCATGAATGGTCGAACCATGGCTTTAGTAAGGTTGAGTCGGTTTCTAGTGCTGAGCATACGTGAGAGCTGCTCAACTGGATCCTGGGCGAGCAGAGAAGCATCCTCCACATCCATCTTTGACGCTTCTTGTTGCGCGTGAGGATAGTTGACAGGTGCTCCTGGGAGGACGACAAAGAATGCGACGAGCATGGCACCTGTAAGTGCATAAATGCAGTCAATGAAGTCCCGTAAAAAGGACTCCAACCAAAGAGTCAGAACAAATGGTAGGATTGCGCAGAACACAGCCCCAGCTCCAACACCAGCGCCCCATCCTGCGAGTCCAACACGGCCGTAATACCGTAACATTCCCAAAAACGACACTTCCATTGCAGCAGCGGATATCGATGCCAGAACTGATGTCAAGATTCGAAGTGGCGGTGCGATATTAGGCGGCGTGACGTTTGTGATAATAGCCACTATGATCCAGCCTGCTCCAATAGTGAGAGGACGCATCCAGTAGGGAACATGATGAAGAACATGGGGCATTAACAGCTTCGTCGCCAAAGCTGGAAGAGTCTCGATGAGAAGAACGACCCATCGCGAATACGGAATGATGAGATAATTTGCTGAATGCACGATGAAGGGCACAATCGCATTCACGAGGCCTGAGAGTGGTCAGTTGAAGCTTCATGTGAAGACATTCGATAGTTGGTTAAAATTACCGAGAATCGCGAAACCGAGGTACGTTAGCATCGTAACACTCAACCTCGAGCTCTTCTGAGCATCCATATTGAACTGCATCACCTCAAATCCTCCATGAAAGAGTCAGACCAAAAAAAAAGAAGTGAAGTAAAAAAAAAGCGGCTTTTCAATAAAACAAATCAACCAGTACTTTAAGCAGCCTGAAGTCAATAAATGCAATGTAAGCTTATTTATTATTAACCCTCTGGCCGAATACGGTTTACGGAGCCCAAAACACCGCGCGCGGATAAATACGAGAGGCCATGACTCTAATCCCTTACCTTGATAGGAATTATAGAGCATCTTGTTACGAATCAATTCATCACCAGCGTAAAATGACGTACAGAGATTGGATGGAAGAGGAAGCTGCTGTAGAGCCTCTTGTTGGACCACGTGGGGCTGTTTTCAAGGGCACGGTGTCGAGTGATTGGCTGTAGCGTATTGACTGAACGCTAAAGATCTGCGGTGAATAGTGGGTTCATGATGGATTGTTCAGAGGCTAGAGTCATGATAGATAAACTACAGTGTCATGAGGAGATGAAGCAGAAGAGCTAAGATGATGATCATGGATCACGAGGGTCTCATAATATTTCATATCTGCTCAATATGATTGTAGCACTGCCATAAAAATGATCAATGTGATCTATAATGACCTCGTCTTCCATATCACATCGCTCGTCCTCCAGGATGAGAAGAGCTCCAAATGCTGACCCTGAGGATGCATCGTTTCCATCTGCCCAGTCAGCTCGGCCTGTTCTTGCTCAGCTGAAGCCATCATGGTTCATTCCGAGATATCTGAGGAGCTTCAAGTGGATAGTCATCACCCTCACATTCATCCTTGTCTCATGGATCACTTATACGGGGCTTGTAAGTCTGCCAAACTTTCATATTCACCAACTCAACTAACATGGCCAGTTTTCTGAACCACTTAACCATATTCTTCCCGGTCATCATGGCTCATCAATTCTCACCGTCAATGAGCTCAAAGTGCTAGCAGTCCCTCAACGATCCTCTAAACCAAGCACATCCCGTCGCCTGCGTCTCTTCATGCCTGCAGACTCACCGCACATCAACCTCTGCAAAACCATGCTGTCCGCCGTCGCGATGGGCTATCCAATGCCCATTCTCCTGAACTGGAAGCGTGAATACAATCGACCTGCATGGCACTTTGCAGGCAGTCACATCGCCAAGCTTGAAAGTCTCCTCGCTGCTATTGAAACACTCCTTGAATCAGAAAGTGAGGATGTAGGAGAGGATGATGTAGCGGTGTTGGTCGATGCTTATGATATGTGGTTTCAACTTCCACCTTCTGTTTTGCTAGAACGATATCATCGTCTTAACAGTGAAGCAGATGCAAGGATACGCAAACAGTGGAAAGATCTCGGTATCAGCACTGACTTTCCTATATCACCACCTCGGCAAGACATAATCGTCACTACAGCAAAAGATTGTTTTCCCGATGCATATTCAGGATCTGATCCTCACTATGAGCATTGGCCTGAGTCGCCCATGCCGAAGGACATGTATGGTCAAGACACAGATAAAGTCCCATGGTCTTTCGATCCAGCGCGCAAGTATAAAAAGGTCCGGCCTCGATGTGTGAACAGCGGTCTTATCATGGGTTCCATGGGAGGATTGAGAGATGCCCTGAAAAGATCTAAAGAAAAGATTGATACAGTGGCTATGAAAGGGCGTCAGCTTTGGAGTGACCAGGCGCTTATTGGAGAGGTTATCGGAGACCAGGAGATTTGGCGCGAGTGGATGAGGCATGTTGGATCCTCGTGGAATGGATCTGCTGCTCTAAACAACAGAATTTCACTCGATCGTACAGTTCGTGATATCGCAGATGCTGCCTCCCTTGGAAAACGATTCGAGTTTGGTATCGGTCTAGACTACAACTTCATCACGGCACCACCAACATGTTCCTCCGAAGAAGACGGCTACTTCGTCAATCTATCAAACGAGACCAACATCCGCGAAGAATCTGAAAAAGCTGGCGTTCCGGGGGATGTCCGCATTCACGGCATACCATCCGAACTACGCAACATAAAAGACAAACTACTCTCTTCTACAAACTGGGGTACAATCCCCCTCTACACAGACTTCTTCTTCGGTACAACACCAATAGCAATCCATCACAACGCCTACATAAACGGGCTTAAAGGCTTCAGACTCAAGAACTGGTGGCACAAGATGTGGTACCATCCTCACCTCCGCCATCTCATCACCCAACGTCTCCAACCAACGCCTTCATCTTACACACTCGCAGAGATCGATCTTAGCGGAGATAAGATCGCGTATAAATCGCCGCAAGAAGATAAGCTGCGCAAACCCCGTGTGTTTTCTCCCAAGGAGCCAAACTTTACGCCTATAGACTGGGACGCCGTGTGTCAGAAGCCAGGTCACGCTGTGAAATGGTACGATGAGCTTTTCGTCGACGACAAAGGACCCTTGGCTGTATATTCAGTGAATTGGTCATAGTCCGTGGTTTAGAGTAGAATGAATAAAAGGCTCCAACAATAAACACAAATTCTTCCTTCAGGCATGTGTCACACACACGAATCCCTAGATCTCTTGGCGTCGTCTCATGACACATTACAAATCACGGCAAGCCTCGGACCCGAGAAGATGAATACTACAGTACCATGACCTTTTTTCGATCCGAGCTAAGATAGTAGTCGGTTATAGCTCCCCCTAGTAAGACTGTTAGCTCCGGGAACCATCTGGCTCTACGATCTAAAACGCCATAGCTCAGCCTGAATAAACTCCCCCTTCAGATAAATCAGGGACCAGCGCCCGTACGGGGAACCTTAAAAATGTTAGAGGAGTTTGTTGGTAGTTCGAAAGCCTCTTTAACCCGCAAGTTTGTTGTCCTCGATAGCTTCAAGCCTCTTATCCCTTGGTCTGGGATGACGGTCTTGGCGAGCAGTATCCATGGACTCGGTGCAACGTTAGACGGGGAGATGAGAGTGTTGGTGGAAGGGCTGAAACAGTCAGACGTCACTTAGCTGACAATAGTAGAGGAGTACTAAGTAAGATTTGTAGTGTAATGTTTCAATTCAGAGTCGACGTGACTACATTATCTCGAGTTTGTTGGTCCACAGGCCAAGTAAAAAGTCCCAACCTGTCAATCAGGGTATACAACCATGAACACCATTCCCATATATGAACATAAAAAAAAAAAAAAAAAGGCTGCTGAAAAGAGCGCTTTGGGTCAATGCCCCGGAGGTTTGTGCTGCTTCAATGACCAGGCTTCATGATGTCTCCTCTGATAGTCTGACGATCTCACATATACTCCTCACAAAAATCATATCGACCTCCTGTGGCGGCTCCGTGTCCATTAATCTCTCCTCCCCAGCACCTCCTTCAGAGATCATCCTGGCTGTAGCCACTAGCCTGGAGATACAGCGAAGAAGACCTGATTCGATGTTTCGTGTCGCATTGTCTTGGACAGTTGCTGTAGATGTTTCCTCCTTGCCGAATCCCATGACTGTCAGGGGAGCACTGAACTTCTTGGCGAACCGACCAACACTAGGTGAGGGGTTGACCTGAGGTTTGCCTAGGCCTAGAAGTGATGCAGCCTTCCTGGGGATGTTCTCACCCTGCTGTTTCGAGTCGGAGGTCGACGCTCGCTGTCCTGATGGCTGGTTGCGGGGAACTCGTGAAACGTAGTTGTAGGCAACGATGTGCGCATACAGGGCATCACAGATGTAATCTGAGCAGCCGGAAAACACATGTCGCAGCGAGGCCCAAGGCACTGGAGATGCGGCGGCGCCCGAATGTGTGTTGCTATCATACGAGTGTAACCGCTGACGTCTGGTGCTAGTTGAGTCGCGACCATGTGAGACAACCTTCTTCCAGATTGACTTTCGCGGATGCAGCGTCGATGAGTCGTTGGCTGGCTCAGACCAAGCGTCGACTGACGGTTGCCGAACTTTCTTTGAGTAGGCGCGGATTGTTTCTGTTGTCAAACTAGACGACAAGAGCATTGTTTCTGGGAAGCAAGCAATTGAGACTCGGAGTGTTTCGATAACATCAGGTGGCAGTGGCACGGCCTTTGCCAAGTCGTCAACGGGAATTTGAGGAAGACATGGAGGATTGGAGTCGTCTAGCCAGGATTCGATAGTGGGTAGTGGTGATGGAGGTGGAGTTTGTTCGATATAAACTGTGTCAGGTCGTGACAGTGGTGGGAGAGGTGGATAGTGATCCATGAATGTGTCTTCGTCCTCGATTTCTAGCTCAATTGATCCAAAGTCCGATTTGAGAAGGATTGTGTTGTTGTCCGTCTCATCGCGAAAGCGCTGGGTGTATGAGGGTGACTGCTTGGTGTAACCTTGACTGTCCTGGCCTATCCGCGAATCAAAGCTGGGTATTACAATCCGAGGAGTTGTGTCCAATGGATCTGTCGCACTTGTGAGGGATGTTTTTCTGGGGGGAATAGTTGGCGCGTCCATGGATTTTACTGAGAATTGTCTTTTGTGTTTGTTCTGCTTGGGAGACTCGTCAATGCAGGAGCAGGCTCTGTGAAGGCGAGGCCTGGGCGCCTCCATCATGATAGTAATATCAAAGGTAGGCTCGGTGTTTGGAGGTGTAGGGGGTCGTGGTGATAAAGCAGCTGTCTCTTTTGGCGTGGCCAACTGCTCCCGACATTGAGGCTCAGGCTCATCATCGTCAGAATCAATATCGATCCAACTGTATTCTTGTCCTCGCGTGGGTGACAGGAGATCCTTGGGCGATGGCGGGTTTCCACTGGCCGATGTGAGAGATGTCGCTGTCGTGACAATGGATTGCTCGCGTAACTTGATAGAAGGCACCTCAATGGCTTCAGAGGACTCTGATAATGATTCGGACTCCTCGTCAGATTCGATTTCATCGACACCATGGACACGGTGTTCAAGAAAAGACACCATTGACTGCCGCTCTTCTATCGACCCTAAATTCTGTACTCGCACGGATCCGGATTGGTATGGGGAAGTAATGATTCGACTTGGTCCCATTATACCATGAGTGGCCTGGTCCTCTGCAAACCACACGGGAGCGGATGGCATACCAGCAGTCATGTTCTTTGCCATGAACACTGAGCTCGATCTTTCCAGATCTCTGGCTAGCATCTCGGGAAAACAATCCATCATGTCGTCAATGACTTCTTCGTCGAGAATACTTGGTGTCTCTGAGCGGGGAGCTGGTAATGCAAGCGGTAGCAATCCTGTCATACTCGAGACTGAACGTCTTTTCGAGGGAGTAGATGATGCCGAGGGCAAAGGTGAAGCCTCGCGTGAATTTGGATCTTGTCTGTATAAGTATATAGCCACTGGAATCCTAGGGCGAGCACAGACATGAAGGACGAACAAGACCCAACAACAAGGTGATTCACTGCCTTGGCATTTAGAGGAGGGCGATCTCAAAGGGCACAACAACACTTATATGATTTGACTCGGACTGGAACTTAATCGCAAGTCATCAGGGAATAGTGGATATAAGAGTGGCTAGAAGTGGACATGCAGGGCGAGACACCGTCGATCGAGGGAGGCAGGGGCTTATTAGTCCGTTAGATCGACGACACCATGTACAAGTACGTACTGTATGTAAACGTCGAGAGACATGGGATGGAAGCAAGAAATTGGGCTGCAGTGGGCAAGTCAAAGAATGGACAGGCAGGGTCTGTTGCAGTTGCACATAGCACAGGCCAGGTAACCAAAGACGTGATACTGGCATCGGGACTGGCGTTGGCACTGGCACTGGTAGCGGAAGAGATGAATGTAACTAACGGCCACGCCCTGACGACAGGAATGAGGTGGGAATCTGAGTGGCGTTGTCGGGGAGGCAATGGTCGCGCCGCGAAAAAGCAAAACAAATCAAGACAGACCAAGACAGACCAAGACAGGTTCGTATAGGCCATCACCAGGCGCCGCGGGCTCTAATGGAACTTGACTCTTTTCGACCTCAAGGTGTGGAAGCTGCTGATCCTTGGGCGAAGAAACCAAGGAAGAAGTGCAAGGGAGGACAAGAAGGGAGTTGTCTGTCTGTGTTGCCCATGAGCATTGCATTGTTACCTCCATCTCGGGATGCAGGCTACTGGAATCTGCTGTGACATGTCTACATATCACATCACATCTCCACTTGGAGAACGCGAACATGCCTACGGCTCTGACAAAAAGCTCAAGCGGGAAAATGCCGCGAGCTACTGTCCGCCAACGGCAACTATGCAGGGCCGGGGAAGCTGAATCGACGCCAAGACAGAATTTTCACTTGAAGCTGCCATCAGTAAGGAAAGACAACTGAATTCCACTTAGCGTTGAGACAAGTAAGGAAGCAGTGCAGTACTGGGCATGGTGTTCCAGTGTGCCAAGACATTATCAACAAGGGCGCAAATAGCGGCTGGGCATTGAACTCGTCCACGCCATGGGATAGACAGTTTTGCTTCAGTGAGATGATTAGATCCTTTAGGCGGGTGAGTTAGTGCTGGTGCATGACCCGGGAATAATTAGAACTGTTCTCCCCGATCGCAAAGCATCACCGGACGCGATCATAGTCAGTCAGTAAGCACCTTGGCCAGTTTAGCAGCATTGTTGTGACGGCACCGTGGCTGAAACGGAAGACTGGTATGCAAGCTAAACTCTGATCCCCATTGTCAGGTCTCGGCCCCAAAATGGTCGAGATAGAGCAGAGCTCTCCTCTGAGCTGTCATCCATACGCGATTCCGCCGGGGAAGACTCGGATCTGTAAGCAGGGAGACGATAATGAGAACTAGCCAGGGGAACAATGGAGATGCGGAGAACCCAAGCAGGCCAGGATCAGATTATGGCAGACTTGACAGGGCTAGGGGAGGAAAGAAAACTCAGGACCTTGACCCTAAGCGATGAAAATATTTAGGTAAATCTAGCCTAAGCTTAGGGGACTCTTTGCTAAGCTTATTTTGACACCCTAATTAAGGTCTGATATTTTCTTGCTCTCAGAGGACAGGACAGGGTAGTGTGAGAGGGCCCCTGGTCTGCAGATGTAAGGGAGATCATTAGAACTGGGTGTATGCGTTACGCTTATCGGTCACCACATGGTAATCGTCTGCACGTGCTGGAAGCGAAAGGTGACGAGATGAGCTGGGCGAGAAGTGATATCACTTTCAAGCCTAGGCCATGTGTTCTCATGCAGGAAATCGAATGAGGTAAACGTTGGTCTCTCGAACTGTTGTTGCTGTCAATTTGGTGATCAAACCTGAAATCATCACCCGGTTGACAATGGGGGTTAGCCTGGTATGTGATAAGTGCCCGCAGGCTAACTCACACTAAGAAGAAGAGAAGTAAGAACAAGAAAAGAGGTCCATTCTCTGTGGTAACGGTCGGCAAGACATGCAATTAGAGTGGAGCACCTGTAAGCAAGGGAGTGATGTCAATCGTTGAGGGAGAGAAGATGGTCGATGATGATGCGAGAAGCAAAAAGCAATTAAGTTTGAAGCAGGCAGGGACTGTTTTGGAGAGCTTCAGTGCAGATTCAGAGGAAACACCTGTAAGTTACTGGGTGGCAGGTAAGACAGTGGGTGGAGCTCAACCAAGTCAATACTTCTAACTTCTCATGAACTGGCGTTGATCTAGCCTCAATAGCAACAATTCAACACATCTTTGATCGAAATCAACTTAAGCTATAGCCAATATTGCCAATATTCAAGCTGAAGCCGGAGAATTGGATCTATCAATCGCTGATGGTACCTGAATTATGGATACATGGTGACATTTCTAGGGGACTCGTGCACTGTCCATCGCGCTAATCTCTGAAGTCAGGCGCTCACCGCCCGCGGCTGCATTTGGCGCAAAGAGAACGGACGGGATCCACCAAAAAAGCAATCAAGCAATCAAAACTTTGCGGCTACAGACGAACAGAAAGGGTCAAAGCTTGTGCTTCGACTGAGCAAACAAAGACAAAGAAAAGTTCTTTCTGCAACGATCCCAGCAATTTTGTTTCGGCTTTTTCAGAGACATTAGATCTCCTTTATCTAAATCTCGTCTCGTCTCGTCTTAGTCTCATCTTGGAAAGTTCCTAGACCTAGAACTCGACCTGGACCAACCTGGACCCTTCACAATACGAAGAGGAAAAAAGCCATTGGAAAAAAGTGAAAGGCGAGTTCCCATTGGTCAGCTACGCAACACCACCTAGATTTTTAGGTGCAGTTGTAAGTGCCTGTTGGTTTTGCTCACTATTTCGCTTCAGTCTACACCACCACAAGCATCATCTTTGTTTGCTTGTTCTACAACACTTCCAGTCTCCCAAACCCATGGTCCATTGCGGGATTTAGGACCAACTTTCTTTGTGAATTGGCTGATCCCGAGTTCTCGGGCGCTTTCCAGCAACCATTACCACGACTTTGGGCCAACAAACATTCCTTAGTCGAAAGCCCTGCAGAGCTCTTTCAGTGAAAACTATCTCATTAAATCCGAAAAAGACATTCGTCAACGGCAGCCAAAGACAATGCTGACCCAAGAGTTCGTTTCGACCATCTGCGGTCCTCCTCTCGCTGCCAACACAGCCATTTCCAAGGACGTCGGCATCTACTCTCACTCCCTTACACCATCCCACACAATCAAAGCATCTTTCAAAAAGAGTTCCACCCCTGTCAACGGTCTAGCCGTCAGTGAGTCTCATATTTTTGCGGCACAAGACCAGAAGGCACATGTCCACGTCTACTCGCGTATACGCGGCAACCAGGAGGCTCTCGTGCCGTTCCCTGAGAGGATCCGCAGCTTGGCCCTTGCTGGCCAAGTGTTAGTCGTGGGCTCTACCGAGGGCAGACTATTTCTCTGGGAGGTTAGTTCAGTCTCACTCACGCCGTTGCGAGTACTACCTTATACGCGTGATGCTATCGTCGAATGTGAATACTGACAAGTGATACAGACGTGTACAGGCCGGCTAGTGTCAACACCGCCTTGCCATGTTCAAGCCGTTTCTTGCTTGGCTGTGACGCCATATCACATTCTGTCCGGTTCTGATGACTCAAACATTAACGTTTGGTCAATATCACGACTTCTGGAGCTCGATGCTCAGGCAGAACAAGAGCCTGATCTAACCCTCTCCAACCATCGCGGTGCTATCACGAGTCTAACTGTCGGTCCTGGTACCAACCCGGAAACTAGCATATGCGTGTCCGCCAGTAAAGACAAGACATGCATCATCTGGAACTACCAGACCGGCCAGCTTCTCCGTACACTGCTCTTCCCAGCCTTCCCTCTCTGCGCCCGTCTGGACCCAAGTGCCAGGGCACTCTTCGTGTCCTCTGAGGCCGGTGCTGTCTACCTTGTCGAGCTATTCGGTGGCGACAAGCCGTTGCTTGGTTCCCGCAGCACAGAGCTACCGTCTATTGTCGTGCAAATCAACACCCCGCTCGCTGTTTCGGATCCAGAAGTTGGACAGCCATCATGCCTTGCTCTGACATATGACGGCACTTCGATATTGTCCGGACACACCAAGGGCAAGATTCTACGGTGGAGTCTGGCCGAAAACGGCCATCCTACAGACGTTGCGAATCTAAATGCTTCTGTCACCAACTTGTGTTTCATACCTCCGCTATCAACTGAGCAACCAACAAAGGCGGTATCCATTGTGAAACCAAACCAGAGCCTAAAGCGGTACAACTTTACGGCCCAGTTTACCACGGATCTGGGGGAGCATACAAAGCTTGATCAGCTGCTTGAGACCAATGGGATCCCATCGGAAACTCTTGAGACAGCAATTTCATCTGTAACAAATCCACCAGAGACTCAACAAGATGACGAACTTGCTAGACAGGACGCACAGTTCCGGGCCATCATAAACAGCTGCAACCTCCTCCAAGACCCGATTAGTTAGATATCTGCCGCAAGCGCACACCCTTACAGCATTTAGCTTCCCAAATACTCTTAATGTGTAATCTCCTGAGAGCACGCATAAACCGTCCAACGTCGAACCCCGTTTTGGATTAGTTCATGTTGCTTCCCGTCTCTTTTCTCAGCCTCAACGCTCTAGCATGTCCTATGTAACAAGTCGTACAACTCACGTTGCTGGCCTCGTTCACTCTTCTCCTTCCAACCTGGTCCTCCCGAGAAATATGTCAAAGCGTAAAGCAGGCTGCACATGTGTCACAACTCACATTCTCTAGGAGAAGCATTCTCAACTTCACTTCCCTGTTTGGAGACTGAATCAGTGGTGGCTGCCATAACCCGCACCTGGAGTTGCATCTCACCGGTCCGAAGTAACGTGCATCTCAGTAAAAAAGTTCTTGCAGCAAAATGTGGCTGCATTTCAGTTTCGTTTCTTGCTTAACGCAAGGGACTCTCTAATGCAGATGATAAATGCTGTGGGCGCTAGTCTTGGATTCTCATGCAAGGGGTTCCGAGACTCTCTGCGAGTGTAACATCTGCCACTTCACTAGGTAAAATCGTCACCCAGATCCGATCAACGGGCTTGTCGTTTAAATAAACTTGACCATATCGGGAGGGACTTGCAGTCGTATTTGCTGGGGAAATGACACTACCCGATACTGACCCAGCTGAGGTTTTCTGATTGATCATAACATTATCGTCATCCAAATTGAAACTTTTTCGTTCTATGCAACTGATGATGCTTTTGAAATTAGTTCATTCTTGTTCCCTTGCATATGTCTTGTTATCGTACCTCCCGACCGCCACGACGCGGAATAGTCCATCCGACAGAAACGGCTGCTAAGCCCGAGACAACACGCGCGATAGAAGATATCATCACTGCGGTTCTGTTTCCATGCTTGTATTCTGTGTTCTAGCCCATTGCTTGCAGTCGTTCTCGGACATGATCAAGAGCCCGCTGCAAGGAGAGGTGTTTTCAGCTTCAGGGTTTAAGACAGGTAGCGGGTATGCCCGTAGGGATTGGATGCGAGGGATAGGAGTAGTTGCGGTGAGGCATCAATGAAATAGGTGTTGGAATGATATGGTTTTGCACGAATGAGTTTGCTTTTGTGAGTTGCGTGAGGTTCTGAACATCTCCAGAGGGCATGTCATGTAAGTGTTGGATGGAGTGGACTTGAAGTTATGTTCCAAGTTCCCTACATCCACCAGGAATTCATTGAATGATAGTTCAGCCTCAGTTAGTATTGTCTAAAAGACACATAGGAGCCAAGCCACTTGTGTCTCCCCTGTAGGAGACAGTGACACATACCTGCATGTTTTCAAAGTCAAGTGAGAAATCAATGCTCTAGGGTAGGTGAGAAGCACCTGAAATTGATCATGTTTTCCTCTGTATGTACTACATGTTCAATATACTGGATTGTTGGCATACGTAACCATGATGCAGTGTTCCCGATAAGCATATCACTTTTGAAGGGGACATCTACTAAGGTTTATTTCCTATAGATATGCCAATAGCTCTATCATAAATGCACGTCGTAATGATTGATAATACACCGATATCTACGGAGCATGATGCCGAACAGCAATCGCTTTATGAGCACTGTGCTCGACTCCCGATAAATGCTCTGTCGATACAGTACGAATTAGGCTGGCGGAAAGACCGGCCGGAGCGGCAAATTTCTCCGCGCCGACTAACACCGAGCTCGCAGCGTCAAATGCCTTGCATCATCGGATACTTCTAAGCCGTCGCGAATCTATAGTCTAGCCAATTTCCCCAACCTACAACTTACACCAAATGTCTGTCGTTGGCACACTCAAAGGCGACATGCCGCAACAAGTCCGATCACTCGTGAGTCCTGCCCCTCATTGCGGCCACCGAAATTTGCAGAGATCGCCGTGCACTCTTGATATCGACAATTGCTGATGTGATTTTTTAACAGTACCGCCAATTATTACGGCAAGGCTCGCAGTTCGCTGCGTACAACTTCCGAGAGTATGCGAAGCGACGGACGAGAGATGCTTTCAGGGAGCATCAGGGCGAGCAGGATAGCCGAAAGGTGCAGGAGTTGGTGCAGCATGGGATCAAGGAGCTTCAGAGCTTGAAGGTGCGTGGTAACGATGCTATCGGAAGGGGAAGTGCTGACAGAAATTAGCGCCAAACAGTCATCAGCCAGTTCTATCAACTCGACCGGTTAGTTGTTGAGGGTGGAATCTCGGTAAGTCAGGTCCATTGAGATCGCATATCTATCATACTGACCTTGTAATAGGGCAAGCAGACGGGCAACAATCAAGAGATTTTGAGGCAGAAGGAGCAGGGGTATGTAAAAAGCTGCTATCGCCACCATTCACCACTGACAATTGACGCAGTTACGACTAAACGATTTGACCATAACGATCTCGAAACGACTGGATGAAGGATAAAAGAGACAACTCGTGTGTACAGTAGCATGGTTACGGGGATAAATGTATATGTATCGGATACCACAAAGGTTCAAAGGCGTCAGCGAGCCCCGGGGGTGTTTCGAGGCACTGGAGAATGGGCAACGCGGCTCGAATACTAGATGGCGAATCTCAATTCTGATTCTATTTGGCTCTATATTTGGTTTCTGTGTCAAATGTTGTCAGCCTGCATATCTCCAAGCATTACAACCAGAGCTTGGGTATTACCATCCACTGGAATTTCTTGCCAAAACTTCAAAACTGACGGTGTCAATGAAGTTAATCAATTAACTGCCTTTGTCTCCCTAAGCATAACATATTTGCCATTATTTTTTATTTTTATTCTTGCCCCCTTGCCGTCGACCTCATATGAGGCTATGAAACTTTTAACTTTTCTATAAAGACTCAAACAGTGAGACCCTTATAGCAGGCCGTTATTTCAGAATTTCAGAAGTCAGAATCATATAAAGTCTTTCTGCCTTAATGGCTCAATTGCTGCCTTGACCAAATAGTGTATATTTGCATGTATACATGTTTTAATTTATACCTCAATGGCCATAATCTTCAATTCTTTCCGATGTTAGATTACGTCAGCGGGCCTCACCAATTTCAATTGGCCAACTAACGACCTTCGACAGCCCATCGCGACTCGCGACTCAGCCTCGTAAACCAAGCTGCAACGGCGACATTATTACGAGACCACAGCGCAATCCAATCGACGTTAAGATAAAGCTTTTAATCATCGCTATAATATCATAAGAGTCGCCGCAACAAGTCAGCCACAATGGCGCCAGGAGTGAGTGAACCACTGCTTCCCTTGTGCAACCATCGACTAATTAGTGTAGACGCGACGCGCCAACAGATCAGGATATGCCGAGCACGATGACTTCGAAGGTACGAAATACCGATCGCACGCTACGACGCGTACTAATTAACCCAAGGTCTTCCCGTGCGACAATGGCGACAAGAATGGATAAAGGTTGCGCCGCCGCAACAGCAGGAACAGACTCAGCAGAATGATATCTGGTCGATCGATTTACCTCACGGCATGCCGAAAGACTCGCATCTACTGCCAGCCCACAGCCAGGAACTTCTGGCGGCTGCGCGATCCGGAAGACTATATAAAAGGCCTGCGCCAGCTGAGGAGGAGGAGGTCGATGCTGATGCAGCTCCTGAGAAGCCAGAGAAGAAGGAAGAGGATACAAGCGCTCGAGGTTTCAGCGTGAAAGTATGGAAGCAGTTGCCTCGTAATATCGATACACCTGGTACATCACATCTCGCGAAACGACAGAAGAACACCGTGACGATAGCCAGCCGGACGGTGGAAGAAAGGGTTCAAGGACCAACAGTTACAAGGGCGACTGTCAGGAGAATTGACGCCGCCGGAAACCCATACACAGAAGAGGTTACGCTATCTGATGGTCAACAAGTTCAGGGCGAAATCGTTTCAACACGGATTGAACAAGCACCTGTCGCTGGCTCTGAACCACTTGCTACGACTCCCGTTCCCAACCGACGAAGGCCGCCACCACCGAAGAGAAAGGCCAAGGCTGGTCCTGGCCGAGGAAAGAAGAAGATCAAAAACCCTCTTCCTGATGCTGGTGCTCCTGCGGCGGCGCCTGTCGCTGGAGCAGATGGTGTCGTGCCCGCTGTTCCGATTAAGCCTGAGAACCCTGCAGAAGCTGTACGTTGGAAACTGTGGATGTGGTGTTCCCCATCGCTAATTTTTAATAGGCCATCAAGCAGGAACGTGAAGACTCTGCTAATCAGGATAGTCCAATGCCGGATGCAGATGACGACGATGACGATGAAGATGGGGATGATGACGAAGGCGACGAGGGTGAAGAGGGAGAGGCAACACCAGCTGCGGAGAGTCAAGCAACTGGTGAAAACAACAAGTCACAAGATCACGAGATGACAGACGCGACTCCCACAACAGCTACTGAAGCAGCGCCTGTTCCACCCCCTGCACCAGAACCAGCACCAGCGACTCTTCCAGCTCCTATTGAAAAAGAGGAGCCTGATGCTTTCATGCAAACCGACTCAACTGCATCTGTGCCTGTGCCACCGAACCCTATGAGCCTGGCACCTCCAACCACTCTCACACCTGGTGGATCCAGACTCGAAGGCAGCCCCCTTAAGAACGTGGTTATGCCTTCACCTACCAAGGAGGTGAACCAGGAGCAATTGTTGAAGGCAGCGATAGATGCGCCTTTTGCGGGGGATGAAAAGCCTGCGGAGCCTGAGCTGACTGAGGAGAACCTCGCACGAGCATCGCTGGAGCCACCCGCCAAGGATGATGAACCGCAGGCTTCAGCGGAGGAACAGCTCCTGAAGGCAGCTATAGATGCTCCCTTTGGGCCAGGACCACAACTGGCAGTCGCATCTGCAGTTGAACCTGCGGATTCGATCGTAGCCGAGCCTCCGTCTACAATTGTCGGAGAGGCTCCGGAGGTTGCGACTGATCGCGATGTTCCCATGTTGGAGCCGACCGACAGCGAGGCACTATTACCTCCTCCACCTGAGGAGGTTGGTAATATTGCAACCACGCCTCCTGGAAGCTCTGGAGAGCCTGGCGCTTCTGGCCCCGGCAGTGAAGTCAAGCCTTCAACAGATATCCAGACTGGTGAGGAGGCAATCTCACAGCGGCCGCCTTTGATAACAACTGACACTGGTTTGACAGAGGATAGCATCAAACCTGATGATTCAGCCTCTATCACTGCTCCTATCTCTGATATCACAGATGTCCCAGCAGTGGCTTCGTCAGTTGTTGATCCCCCACCTGAGCCGCCCGCTGAAACCACTGTGCAAGATACCACCATGGAAGATGCTGTTCAAGAGCCTGCCCCAGAAGAAACCAAGGAACCTACTTCACCCCAACCCGAAATCAAGGAAGAGTCTGCTCCTCCTGCAGTTGAAGAAGTTATTCGCGAGGAATCGCCTAATTTGCTTTCTAGCTTGATGGATAAACTTGATGAGCAGCATGCAGAGATCGAGAGTATGAAACAAAAGGCATCAGCTGAGCCGGCCCCTGAGTCGGTGCCAGAGCCTGTTGCTGATGTGCCCGCAGAGGTGCCCGCAGAGGTTCCTGCAGAGGCTGTCATCGAGCCAGCTGCTGAACCCGTCTCTGAGCACATGTCCGAGCTAATCGCTGAGCCTGCTACTGAATCTGCCCCTGAGACTGCTGCGGACCCTATCATTGAGGCTGCTCCTGAATCTACTACTGAGCATCCTGCGGAAACACTTGCAGACCCCGTTGCGGAACCAGTCACCGAGCCGGCGGCTGATGTTCCTCCTGAATCAGCATTAATACCTGAGGCACCAGCTGAACCAGCTGATGAGCCCATGGTTACTGAGGAAGTTAAGACTGAAGAGGTGAAGACCGAGGAGCCTGCTGTTGAGCCTTCTATTGTTGAAACTCCTGCTATCGATGCCCCATCCGTTCCTGAACCATCAGTGGCGGAAGGACAGCAAGCGCAACAAGAACCAACGCAAGATTAGAACGGTTTGCATGGATCCAGTGATACGCTGGTTGAAAGGGATCAAAGAGGTGTTAGAAGAGCCAACTGCCGTACATCTGATCAAACAGAAAGAGTCGGAGATTGTATAACATGGATGGGGAGATAGTTCTAATGAATTCACGGACAACAGGCAATAAAGTATATGGTTCACCTATACATATTAGTATAGAGTTTTTCTTATGGTTCGATCTCTGATGTTTCAATTCGGGTTGCTAAACCAATTCGTTGTTCGCGTCTCCTGTTGTGATACTACTTCTGTTACTACGAACCTCGACGGCCTTCATCTTCGTTTGCTGAGGCATCGCATAGCGACCATGCATGCGGAACCCTCGTGCATGTGCATTGCTGAGTCCCAATAGCGCGGCGCTGGTAAGTAGTAGCCCAATGAGCACAATCGCTCCAGCCTGTGTCATGTTTCCTCCCAGTGCAGCGGACATGTATACCATCAACTTAGCCGCTGCCTCAAGATAACCCTCCAGACTCGACTGCGTACGCAGCCAAGCATGAGTAACAAGGGCTTGTAAGTCTGCATCTGGACCGCGTAGACGCACGCTGTGTCCTCCGCCAAGATCGACTGTATATTCTGTCATGGTTAGACTTTCGGGTGAGGGTTCTGAGTGCGTCATGCGTTGCTTTATGGCCCAGATGTTGAGGATGCGAGAACTGACGAGAGTGAGGAGAATGGCGAGGCCCCACCAGTCTTCAAATATTACCATGAAGGCTATGGAAGTTGATGTTATAAGGGGACTGATGAGATATAGGAGGTGACTGAGCCAGTCGACATCAGAGAGGGAAGCCCAATCTTCGTGATCCTCATCGTCATCTTCTTCATCTGAGATCCTCGATTTTCTTATCACCTTTCCCACGATTTTGACTACATCCCATGGCGTATCTAGTCCAACGTCCAGAGTGATGATATTCTCAGTGCCATCTTTGACAAGGCTCTTGAGATAACTCGCCGTCATGGTATTTTTAACAGCATATTGTATCTGGCCGAGCGCCTGAGTAGGTAATGCTATTAAGCCGATGGGAGCTTCACGTTCGAGGTCATCGCATGCTTGTTGGTAATGCAAACCGGGGGCGAGGACTAGGGAGTCGATCCATGAGGCGCCGCCGGTGAGAGCAGTGCGACGGGAGATAGTACGAAGATCTGCGAGGACGAGAAGACCGCTGGCTGATAGGGTTATGTTGGGAAGAGGAGTTGTAGACCACGAAGGAATTAGGGATTGAGGCTGTTCCATGTAAGTGGGAGTTACGGGCACTAGATGTAAGACAAACCTCCATGCTATATACCATCTCTTGATTCTCGATCACCACGAGCACTATATAGAGTCCAATATTGATGTTTGTTTTCCGTAAATCTTCATCCGCCTTCTGGGTTTAATATCTATCTATACACTATGCAAGGCTATCTTAGGCACGCGGATGTATCGATGATGGCATCTCCGTGCGTATATCCGCATGACAACGACATAAGAACGCATCGAAAGTCATAGTTTTGGTTTGAAACAAAGAAACTGCCGAGACAGTCTTTGTAGGCTTGATTTTTGGCCAGAAGGTTGGAGATAGTCGCAGTGATGGAGTGTGGTTTTGAGACATGAGGTTGTATGAGTGGCACGGGATCGACACACGCGCGGGGCAGTCTCATGATTGAGGTTCGCGTGCAAACTTACCAAGACGATTTCATTGAGTAACCATAAAATTGGAGGTTTTAAACCTCGAAATGATTCTTTCTAGGGTTTTGATATGATCATAAGATAATTACATATCTACTCATCAAACCTGGTGTTTGCTACGAACGCTCCCTGCTGCCCAGCAGCTCTCTAAGCCCAGTTTCAGAGATACATCATGGCCTTTACGCAACAGCCAAAATCATTGAAAAACTGTGACTCGATCCTCTAGACCGTATAAGTAAGAGTAAATATTTAATCCAGAAACAAATAAATTTATCGCTGTTTGTTATTTTACATCGTCAGGTATGAACGACATCGGGAAATTACCTACCCTAAGCTTGACCGATGACTAATCATTGTGCAACGAACAGATAAGCTAGCCGTCATGATGCAAGCAGCTCTGAAGCTCCCAAGCGTGAAGCCGCACAACATCCTCAACTACAATCATGCGGCTCTCACTCCAACCATTGCTCCTTCTGGGGTTCTCGGCCCTCGGCGCCGCAGTCTTCCAGGACGAGGTCGGCGAGATCGATTTCCACCACGCGCTCCTCGGCGTCCCCCAGGTCGAAACCACCTTCTTCCATCGCCCACGAAAGCAAGATAAGGCGAGCCTCCTTTACACACTCAGCGACGTCGGTCTCATCGGCGCCGTCAACCCCAGCAATGGCCAGGTTGTCTGGCGTCAGCAGATCGCGGATGATATCACCAATGGCGGCGGTTTCTTGCGCGCTGCTGAGGGTGAGCATTGGGTTGCTGCGGCGTATGGATCGCGAGTTCAGGCGTGGGATGCGCTAACGGGGCGAAATGTGTGGCATAATGAGTTTAAGGGTGAGGTTAAGGATCTTGAGATTCTAGAGCTTACTGAGAGCTCGAGAAAGGACGTCCTGGTTTTGTATGACGAGGATGGCACTACGGTTCTACGACGTATACACGGTACTGTGGGAAACGTCATCTGGGAGTTCCGCGAGGTTGCCAAGAACATCCCTCTTCAGGTCTCGACCGATATTTCCAAGATCTACGCTATCAGCCTTCACGGATCGCCTGCTTCTTACAGTCTCAAGGTTACTGCGCTCGACACTCTGACAGGAGGACGACTGGACGACTTTGCCATTGGCACTAAGGGTGACGTCCATGGACCCAAGGACGTCATGTTTGTTGGAGGCAACTCTGCCGCCCCTATTCTCGCATGGGCCGACAGCACCCTCACCAAGCTCAAGGTCAATGTCTTGGGAAGCAAGACGACTCAGGACCTCAAGCTGCCTTCCGACGCTGTTGCCGTTACTATTCACGCGCCTCACCTTGTTCAGTCGCAGCCTCATTTCCTCGTCCACACTCGAACCAAGACCGGAAACAAGGCCGAGGTCTATCATACCGACTTGAAGAGCAACCAGGTCACCAAGGCCTACGAGCTTCCTCACCTTTCTGGCCCCGGTGCCTTTTCCACCAGTTCTGACGGAGCCAACGTTTACTTCGCCCGCGTCACTGAGGATGAGACTCTCGTTGTCTCATCCGAGTCTCACGCTGTTCTGGCCCGATGGCCCTTCAAGCCCGCTGGTGATATCGAGGCTGTTCACGCTGTTGCTGAGGTCCTCAAGAAGCCTGGCACCGAAGGCTTTGCTATCCGAGCTGCTGCTGTCACCAAGTCAGATGACTGGGTTCTTGTCCGTAACGGCGAGATTGACTGGAAGCGACCTGAGGGTCTGACCGGCGCTGTTGCTGCTGTTTGGACTGACATACCTGGTACTGAGAATCTCGCCAAGGTCCTTGAGGAGGAGGCTCACACCAACCCTCTCTCGGCCTACATTCACCGTGTTACACGACATATCGACGACCTTCAATACCTTCCTGACTACCTTGCATCTCTCCCTCAACGAATCATCACTAGCATCTTTGGGGGCGAGCCCGCTGCTAAGAAGGAGGGCCTGCACCGCGACACTTTCGGCTTCAACAAGCTTATTGTGCTTGCAACTCGCCGTGGTCGTGTGTATGGTCTTAGCACTGAGCATAAGGGCCAAGTCATCTGGTCCAAGTCTGTACTTCCCCAACTTCCTGGCGAGTCCCTTGAAATCAAGGGTATCTATGCTAAGGACGAGGGTGTTGTCACTCTGCGTGGCGCCAAGGGCGAGTACGTCGCCATCAAGAGCGACACGGGCGATGTTGTCGAGGTGATGCCAGCCGGTTCGCTTCCCCGTGTTTCCAGCACTGTCGTTGTCGACAGCCCCGCTGGCAAGTGGTTGCTTCCTGTTGGTGTCAACGGAGAGATTGGACCCGTCCCCGCCGGGTTCACTCCCAGCGAGACCGTCGTTGTCCGCGGTGAGGGAGAGACTCTCAAGGGCGTCAAGTTTGTTGAGGAGAACAACATGGTCACTGAGCAAGAGGTCTGGCAGCTTCAGCTCTTCCGTGGTCAGAAGATCGTGGAGATTGCCAAGCATGCTCCTCACGACCCTGTCGCCTCTATTGGTCGTGTCCTGGCTGATCGTCGTGTCAGCTACAAGTACCTCAACCCTAACACAATCGTTGTGGCTGCTATTGACGAGGCAAAGTCCTCTCTTTCTGTTCAGCTGCTCGATACTGTCTCAGGTCAGGTTCTGGCTGCCCAGTACTATGCTGGTGTCGACGCTACCAAGCCCATCTCTTGTGCTATGGCTGAGAATTGGTACACCTGCACTTTCTTTGGCCGATACACCCTTGAAGATGGCACCAAGCGATCTATCCAAGGCTACCAGATTGTCATCGTTGACCTCTACGAGTCTTCTTCTCCCAACGACCGCGGCCCTCTTGGTGACGCTGTCAACTTTTCGTCTCTCAAGCCTGTTGACACACCAACTGGACCTGCTCTGCCTTGGGTTGAGGAGCAAGCTTATGTTTTGTCTCAGCCACTCGACAAGCTGTCGGTTACACAAACACGACAAGGGATTTCAAACCGACAGGTTCTTGGCTACATGCCTGAAACCCACTCCATCGCCGGTCTGGCTCGCCAGGTCCTCGACGCCCGACGCCCGGTTGGCCGTGACTCAACTCCAGCTGAGAAGGAAGCTGAAGGTCTCATCCAATACACTCCCAGCATCGAGATTGATCCTCGGTCAGTCATCTCTCATCAGCGGAACGTGGTGGGTGTCAAGGACATTGTCACAGCACCAGTCATTGTGGAGAGCACAAGTCTGGTTGTTGCTTACGGCGTGGATGTCTTTGGAACACGCGTCGCACCCAGCGGTGTATTCGATATTCTTGGAAACGGCTTTAACAAGGTGACACTTGTTTTGACCGTTGTTTCGCTGCTGGGCGGCGTACTCTTCCTCTCACCCATGGTAAGCAAACCCACATTCGCACTCGCATTATGATGACATGCTGGCTAACAAAGTTCCTAGGTAAGGAGGAAACAGATCAACAGGACTTGGGAGGGCTGAAGGGGATGAAAAAAAGAGAGGGCATGTCATTATCTGGAGCTAATTACTAGACCCGGCCGACGCCAGGCCAATGGGAGGAGAATATTTGGTTATGAGCTGTAAATGGAAACAAAGTATCTACCAATCCACGCCATGGCGGTGATTTTTAACGAGTGTTTCCGTTGACAGATGGAGGTGGCTAGCCTAAAGGTGTCAGCCTCACAATGTAACGATCCAAATGAGATGCCACAATTCGAAAAGCCACGTGCTATATCTGTCAGCTTAAACGGCCGAGATCGGGATCTCCGCGAGGGCCGGTAGGCGGAGCATCGCCGGGCTTGGCGCCACGGCGTCGTCGGGACTTGCAATACAGAGACGCGGGAGCCGACAAGCCGGGGCATCCAATATATCGTGAAAAATGGTGGTTCGCAGTGATTGGTGAACAGTAAGCACATGGATTCCCCTGCTTTGTTTCTCGTATCACTGCCTGCATCTAGACATATACTTGCTCTGCATATGCTTCGTATAACATGATTATTCTCACTCGAGTCTAGGACTTTGAGCCGACGGTGGGGAGATATGGGAAAGTATTTTGCATACACGGGTTACTCAATGCACTTTTGACACCTCTCATACTAAGCGAATCATGTATTTCTCAGAGGATCACGAGGCTGAATGTGCGACCACATCAACGAGCATCTATTCTTGTTTTCCAATCATATTTAGGAAATGAACGTAATTAATTCCTCCGGACCCTCGGGAAACACGAGAAGAGGCTTTTGGGGGCGAATAAGCTGTGAGCAGTTGGGCTTTTGCTTTTTGCGGGGTAATGAGATGGAGGTTGCTTCGGGATTTATTTTTAGGGAAAGTGACTCTGGTTGGATGAGCGCTGGATATTGACTGTTTTGGTGTTGTATTCAGTCAGTGCATGATATTGTATTGTGAGGTTATTGCAGCATCATATCATGAATAACACTACACGGCATCATATCATGCTCTTGATGATATACAGACGTAGACTTGATGTTAGTTTTGACACTGTATCGTCGTAAAAAATACCGGTAACACCACATCTGTAGGGCTGGCAGCTCAGATCGTGTGACTATCTAGTGATGTTGTGTAAGTGGCTGGCCCAGAAGCGAGTCCGATATGCCACTCCCAGCCTACCTCCCTTGACAAGTTAACGTTGCCATTTGACAGAAGCCATTCTCGTCTAGTACGAACGAGCTAGAATAATGGAAGTCGAGAGACACTGACTGACTACCTTGTGCATCGTCACATTCTGGAGTAAGCCTCGTATAGCAAGACGATCTCCCGTCTCTCCACGGGGGAAATGGCACCAAAATAGCATGAATCTAGGACTGAGGCCGGGCGTGGCCTCCACCGTCAGCTCATGTAAGTCAAGTTGAACTCATGAAGCAATAATAGAAACATAGCCAAGAAGTGAGCAACATACATGGGGAGATCAAGTATATAAACTCCCCTTCCTAACCTCCAGATCCCAAACTTTCTTCTCCATCCTCATCAACTCAAACACTTATCTTCTCTCGCTACAAAACACACTCTCGCTCTACTACATCTTTCTTCTTACAAGAACCACCAACCGCAAACATGAAGTTCACCATCGCCCTCGCTGCCCTCGTCTCCCTGGCCGCTGCTACTCCCCTTGATGCTTCCGCCAAGGGCTGCAAGCCTGGAACTTACTCCTGCACCCCTGATAAGACCGGCTGGCAGGTCTGCGATGTCAACGGCAAGTATGTTGTAAGTCATCACCCCTCCCTTTTCTCATGAGGTGCAAGTTACTGACCTTTCAAAAAGGCTGCTGGTGTCTGCCCCCCCAAGACCTCTTGTGTCTTCTACAAGCCGAGCGGTAGCCCCTACTGTGTTCCCCCTGGATTCAAGTTCCCCAAGGCTTAAGTGGTCTTTTGATCTATGACCTGATAGCTATGGGAGTCACTAGATGCTCGAGACTCTCGACAATATCTTCTATCTTGGTCTGATACTGGCTTTTGACGTTGGGTTTGGATTGGGATTGAACTTGTGCATTTGGTCTTCTCTTGTTTTCATGCCTTGCATGAGGTCCTTTCCTTAGAACAAATTAGATATGGAACATAGCTGGTTGGGTATACATACATATATAGGCACTTAGCATGCATCTCCAATCTATTGCATTGCCTTTGACCTTTGTTCGGACCATGACTGTGAATCAATCTAACCTGGCCAAGTCGTCTTTATTAACTGGTGCCTTGAGGGCAAGAAGACTTCTGAACCTAGATGTAGGTGCCTGTAAGTTGTCTAAGATCTAACAAACATCTCCTCGACACGATTGAGGCTGAAACGAGAGAATATGTGACTACTTCTATTCAATTTAATTCCAATGATGACCAATAAGGTATGCTCTAACTATGCTTTCCCGAATGTCAAAACTCCATAGGGGCATCCCAATTCATCTATGTGCACAATAATCTAGCAGTCGCCCTGCCAGTTCTTGCTAATCCACTGCGCCATATGGTAGGTAAAAGTACCATCAATGTATCGTTGAACATCGGCATCACTGTAATCACCTGCGCCAGCAAACTTCAAGGCAGGGATGATCCAAGGCTGGATAAAGTCAAGGAACACAAAGTCAACTGTCTCCGGATCGCCCTTCCTAGGCATGTTTATCTCAGCTTGAATACAGTTGGGTTGTTCGTAGAACTTGACAGGCTCATGAATAGTGTCATCGCCATCAGTGCCAATGTCGTCTTTGGTTGTGTATCCGGAGGTCAGGTCAGGCTTATCAAGGAAACTCCTTAGTTCAAGACGCTTCTCGTCCTCATCCTCCTTATTGGCCTCAAACATAGCCTTCATGGCTGGAGCGGGGAATGCCTGTTCAGGCATAGCCAAGAACTTAACATCTGCACCGTTCTCTGACATGATCCTTCCGGCGCTATTCAGGAGATCAATGACCTTGGAAGCAGCCTTGTAAGGAACATCCGGAATGTAGCTGAAACCACTGGTAAAGGGGCTGACAGCATATGTGCTATCCCGCGTGAAACCGCCCTTGAAGATGTCGAATCGAATACCGCCGGTGTTGAAGATGGCCAGTCTAGCCTTGTCTTTACGATCCTTGCGAGTGATGATATCAGGCAAAAGCTGATTGGAGATCCAATAGTAAATGCTGTCCTCATCGGTGTGCTTGGTTCGTGTCATCCAGAGGGTCTTTGGCGCACAACCAAACTTGTAATCAAGCTGAAGTGCCTTGCGAGCACGAGTGATCATCTGAGTGACTCTCTTGCCATCTGCAGTGGGGAAGGTTGACTCATTCAGACCAGTATGGTAGTGTAACCCGTAGAGATTGTTGTCGATGTATCGTCGAGTAAAGGTGGGCGAAGCAGCGGCGTCGACCTCCTTAGTGCTGCCCTTGCTGATCCCGTCAATTGACATCCAGCCGATCGTCTCAAAATACCGACCACTGGCTATCGCAAAAGCCTTGGAATCGTACTGAACAGCATCGCGGACGTGTGCATGGCCGCCGAAGAAGGCAATGGGGATATGCCAGTTCTGTTTCCGAATGGCGGTAAAGATGACCTTGAACTCCTCCATGCGAAGACCAACATGACCAATGACAACAAAGAGATCCGGCTTCTCCCGAATAGCCTCTTGGAACCAATCCTCCTTAATGGTATCTTCCACAGGCTGGACAACAGTGTTGTTGGCATTTCCTGTAAAGTCGAACAGGAAGCCAAACGCTACGATTTCGAGACCCTGGTTCTTTGTCTTGAACTTCTTGTAGCGCTGAGCTTGGGGAACACGGTCGCCTGTTTTGAAGTCGATGTAGTCGAGATTGGAAGCAAGATATTTGCCCTTGTAGTTTGGAACGGTGGTGTTGTGCTCCTTATCAGCTGAGTAGGCCTTGTAAAGTTCGTGATTGCCGGTGCAGAGGATGTCAACGTCGGCTTCAGCGTAGATATCGTACTGGAAAAGACCCTTGGGGGAGGATGCGTCGTATAAGCCATTGCCTTCGATACGATCGCCGGTGTCGATGACTAGAAGGTCGCTTCCTTGCTCATCGGCCTGCTTGCGCATATGTTTGGTGAAAGAGATGTAATCTCCCCAGTCGGCAGAGTATTGGGGTCTATGATGTTAGTTGTAATTCATCAAAGTGACCAGGTAAAACATACTCCTGAAAGTGGCCGCCAATCCAGCCATGAGTATCAGTTGTGTGGATAAAGTTGAGCTGACCCCAAGTGAGGTCTCTCATGGGACCCGGGATAGGCTCGATAGCTCCAGGTTGCGACGCACAAGCTACAGCGACCAGCGCTGAACCGGCAGCGAGTGTTTTACTCCTGAGAATCATAGTGGCGTTATGTGACAAGACAGAGAGTGATAGTGGTTGAACAAGAGGGTGAAACCGTCTTGTTTTGATGGATTAAGAAGGAGAAAGAAGGCGGCCGAGTTCGGCTCGAATGGACGAGGCATGATAAGGTCGGCGCACGGTAGAATGACGTTGGAAGGGACCCTGAGGAACAACAAGGCTTCGAGTGCCGTGATTGGTTGATACTGTTAGCATGGAAAGCTTATCAGCGAATGGGAAGGGTTGGATGTCTCCCCGCAAGGGGTCACGACCAGTCGATAGCGCACATCAGCGGGTCCGCTGCCTGGGCCACGAGGACGCGCATTCCGAGGCTTCAACCCGTGACATGAGTTTCAGCTGGTGTCATTAGGGAATGCCTGAGGACTCAACCTAAGGTCTTCTTGATTTTGTCTAGAATGTCCAAGTCAGTAGATAGAATAACATGAGAAGGAATATGAGTATGAAGGGTGAAGTTAGGTGACGGCTTATATTAAACCCAACAATTTTCATCGACTCATGAGAAGACTCGAGTCCATCGAACTCATCCCCTGTAGACCCAGGCAATGCTTGCAACCCCAACTAACAAGAACGCATGTCTACCAGTTTCCCCTCAGACAAGCCTCGTCCTCAGCTTGCCGGTTCACTTACACCGGAAGATCTGGCCGTACTTTGCACATCCTTATCGACAGCTCAAGCTAAATAGTCTCCGAATCTGGTATAATAGCGCGAGGCCAAGCTTTCATTTAACACTGCAGCATACGATAGGTCGGGTGTTTCTTACAGTGGATCTTTGGTCGCCGGTACGAAATACGAGATGCGCCGGAGGCCCCACCGCCGTGCCTCCCGGTTGCCGGTATGAGTTGACGGTTCAAAGTCCGGGTCTTGGTTGTGACCTGTATTCAACTTATAAAGCACATAGTTCTGCATCTTTGATATCTCCTTCTACTCAGAATCTACGTTTGTTTGATGAGTATCCATTCGACCGTCTGAAGTCTTGTCGTGTCAGCATATCGGACATCGGAGCATCTGCATGTCCAGGCCTGACCAAGGCAAATGCATCACCCAAAACATTGACTTCTTCATAGCCCCTGGGCACGCGACAAGAAGTAGCTATAGAGAGACATGTCGAATACTGATCCTTCGGGGTCTTCGTCGACGAATTCTGGTAACCCTGCCCACAAGGTTCGCATCAATAACTCAAGGCGTCTCACTAACACGCTATAGGGAGGCTGAGTGCGGATAACATATCACGGAAGCTCAACATAAACTCAGAGAAGGACTGCTCCGATCTCCTGTTTCAAGAGATTACAGCTTTGCCAGAGCGTGAAGCATTGGCACCAAGCTCAGTACCTTCGATGGCTTCTCAACTGTCACTCATATCGCGTATGCCATTCTTATGCCAAGGTGTTAGAGTCATGATATAGCTAACAATGATCAGAGAGAAGTTCAGCAACGGATAGTACCACAAGAACCAATGTGTGGATAGCAAAGACAGTACGAGCAGCCATATCTGATGCTATTTCCAAGCCATAATCTCCACCAGAGACCAAGACGATCTGTCGATATCTACAGTACAGTTCGTTGGTTATTTGAAAAGGCACGACTCTACGCTATTATCAACCACGAAAGCTTTCGACAGTACAACTTGGTTGCAGCGACTGCTTCGCTGGTCGGGGAATTTCAGCTTGGCCGCCGCTTTAACAGCGCGCACGGATAACACACTGCGGCTCGTTCCGCATAACTTTAATGGACTGCATATTGAATGAATCGCAAGCATTGATTTCACGGTCAAATGTCAACGGAAAGGGAATGCTGCTATAATTATTATTTAGAATATGACCAAGACAACAGAAATGATTCGATACCGAGTTGATGAAATAGCTTCGGCCAATTTGTCTTGCCTACCCCCACGTGGTTACCCACCATCCTCACCTCATCTCATTCCCATCTCCCTACCACAAGGACAAGACTAGCACTTTGGTGACCCTCCTTCAGGTCAGCTCTACAACGCCACAACAATATTGATTATTAGTAAAGATCAACAATTGAGTTCTATATACCTCAGTCTTTTGACACCTTTCTCTGCTTTCACTTCTAGAACTTGTTTGCCGGTAACATTAAAGATGTGCCTTTTCTTCACATGTTCCTCCATCTGCTGCACCCTTCTGTAAGCACTGTAACATCCCCTGCAAAAAGGAGCTTTGACCCCCCAGCAGCCGCCGTCCCCCCCCCACCGAACAAGACGCCACTGGGAGCTCAATCGAGGACGTTTGACCCGACCAAGTCTAGCTCATGTTCTTGGCTCCCGAAAAATCGTGGATCCTGGTACCAAGCTGATCCAATAACGAGAGCTAGAACTCGCTTTAGTGAAAAAAAGAAAGGGAAAAAATTGCAGATGATCAAAGAATAAAAGGGACCTGGACCTCTCGAGTCTTCGCTGTTCCAAAAAGATCATCGCTGTTTTTAACGGTGTCTCCGTGCTGATCGACAAACTCGCCTCCAGAGCAAGACATTCTTGCGCAACTCAAATAACCACCTCCGCGATATCTTTTGCGACTTCATATGTTGACCTCTGTTGACTCGGCTTCCTTCAACAACTATACACCGGCACATTGGTACATGTGCCGCATCAGTTCTTAAGAACATCAGCGAGCGACTTTGAGTCTTTGCGCTTGCTGCACCCGGAGACGATAGAAAGACTTCATCTGAAGAGAAATTATTCTTACTCAGTGATTCATTACTTTTGCGATTGGTTTACGAGGTATGTTGCGACACCAGCGCAATCAATTGCGCTACCAGCAATCTCGAATGCGATGGCTAACTGAAGATAGATATTTTGACAATATCCCTCGAATAAACCTTTCATCATGTCGGCTACTCAACCCATCGCCGTCAACACCCCCGAGAACCCCTCCTCTGAGGGCGACTCCAAGGGCCCAACCGCCAACGCTACCCAGGCCTCCATCGCCACGAACGAAGATGCCGCCGTCAGCCAGGGCATCCACACCCTCGAGGTCAAGTCCGTTCACTGGTACAGCTACCTGACCACCCTCGACTTCTGGATCGTCCTCGCGCTGGGCCAAGTTCTTGCGCTGTGCATCACGGCCACCAACACCTTTACCAGCTTCCTCGCCAACGCGGGCACCAACATCCCCGCGTTCCAGACCGTCTTCAACTACATCCTGATGTTCCTCATCTACACGCCTATTTTTCTGTGGAAGGATGGTATCAAGGGCTGGTGGCGCGTTGGAGTGAAGGATGGGTGGAAGTACCTCATCATGGCGTTTTTGGACGTCGAGGGAAACTACTTTACTGTTCTGGCCTACCGATACACGAACGTCTTGTCGGCGCAGCTCATTAACTTTTGGGCTATTGTCTGCGTTGTTGTCATTTCGTTCTTCCTGCTCAAGGTTCGCTACAGAATCTTTCAGATCATTGGTATTGTGGTTTGCTGTGGTGGTATGGGCATTCTCATTGCCAGTGACCACATCAGCGGTACCAATGGTGGCAGCGGTCTTGATATGGTCAAGGGTGATTTGTTCGCTCTGCTCGGTGCCACTCTCTACGGTACTACCAACGTATTCGAGGAGTGGCTCGTGTCCAGGGCTCACTTGTACCACGTCTTGTCATTCCTGGGCCTGTTTGGTATGTGTATCAACGGTGTCCAGGCTGCCATCTTTGACCGAAACTCTTTCGATAACGCAACCTGGAACGGTAAGGTTATCGGCTGGATCATCGGTTATACTCTGTGCTTGAACATCTTCTACATCCTTGTTCCTGTCATGCTTCGCATGGGAAGTGCGGCTTTCCTCAACATCTCTTTGTTGACTGCCAACTTCTGGGGTGTCATCATTGGTATTCGGGTCTTTGGCTACACCATTCACTTCCTGTACCCCATTGCCTTTGTTCTCATTATCATCGGCCAGCTTGTGTACTTTGTTACTGGTAGCATGCTCAGTGACTCTAAGAAGCCTTGGTTGGGTGATAACCAGGAGGATGGTGTTTTGGGTTTCGGAACTGCCAAGCTCAAGGCTCTCAACGCTGCGCGTAAGGCTCAGATAGAGGCTGAGACTGGACAGCAAGATACCTACCGCTAAGTTGAAGAGTGTTTTGGCAGAAGGTGTCGAAGTTTGGATATGGTGTTCAATCTGAGATTGCATTCTTGGATAGATACCCGTTATGGTTAGCTGAATAGTAGATATAGGAGATTATGTCTGCAGTTGAAAGACGAACAGTTTATATAAATAATGCATAATCTCATCTCAATCACTAGACTCTGGGAACAAAATTTAGGACCTTGTCGCTGATACGGACTAGGTACTTGTAGAGTCACTTATCTAACACCTCTAAATATATATTAACCTTAGAAGGCTTGTTGGCCTAGATAAATTTGTTTCCATCGACTTATTGTTTGTACCAAAACCAGGTGATTGTGTCAATCCGTCTTGAAGAGTCGACTACCTTTATCCTAAGGGACAAAAATACTTAGGTAAGTTTAGTGCATCTCAGTAAGACTTGAGACCAGTCAATTTTGGCACCCTAGATGGATGAGGAAGCAAACAATCTCGTCTTAGCTGGCTTAGTTGGCAGTGCCAGCCAGCTTCATTTTGCTTGACAGTGACGCAGTCTAGGCAGGTAGTAAAACAAGATTTCAAAAGTACACTCAAACCAAATATCTGAGATCATCTGCATCTTCTTCCTTTCATCAACACCAGAAAGCACAAAAACAGACTCTTTACAGCATGAAGTCTATATCCTACGATATAGACCCTCCCGGCGACATTGAGCTCATACTAAAAAGCCCGAACAAGCAGAACATAGTGCCAGAGGACACCCTTTATCCTTATCAAAAGCCCGATCTTTCGGAGTTCCTCAACCCGCCATGCCTCGGTCGATATTGAGTTTTCAGCGAGCTCTATACCGATGAAGATGAAGATGATCAAAACGAAACTCCAGAAGGACTCGAAGTTCGCATGCGAGTGTCTTCTCATCATCTGCAATTTGCTTCTCACATACTCCGAGCCATGCTTCAAGGGCCTTGGATTGAAGCAGCTCTATCATCTCAACCTATTCGGTAGATATCAACCAAGGGCTGGGACGCTTTTGCTCTGGCTATCGTCTTAGACTGTATTCATGGGCGTCACTTTGAGATACCGACCAAGATAAGTCTTGGATTATTGACTAGGATTTCAACCATTGTTGACTACTACCAATGCCGTGAGGCCGCACAAGTTCATTATCGCACATGGGCCGATGACAGTCTCTGCAGACTGACAGAGGAGGAACAAGAAGAAGAAGAAAGAATTGTCATGTGGATTTTTTCGCATGGGTATTCCATGACGAGAATCGATTCAGCAAAATAGCAGATATGCTTCTGCGTCGCAGCGCAGGAATGTCCCAATATGAGACCCATGATCTTCCTGCCAGCGGCATTCTCGGTAAGTTACTCAACATCGTGAATACATAATGGCTGTTCTGACGATAACTTGGCAGGCAAGCTCGATGGCATAAGACAAACTCTATTCGAGAAAATCTTAGAAGCCCTAGACTCTCTCCAAACGAAGTTGTTGCATGAAAACCGCTGCGATGAAGAAAAAGACTCCAGCTGCAGTGGTATCCTGCTCGGTATACTAATGCGAGAAAGGCATTACATGATGAACGTGTACGGTCCTCTCGTTGCTCCATTCGATGATTACACCATAGACAAGATGTTGTGATATATCAAGTACTTCGATCTTCCAACGCCGCAGCACTATCAGGGCAAAAAGCCCAATCCCAAGAAGTATAAAATGCAAGCATCCATATCACGGGGCCAGACCAAAAGACTAAGTATGACAGCAAATTGAGGTATCAAGCCCAGCTAGACTCTAAGCTAGGTGGTATTCTACAGACGAAGGATGGTCATTGATGCAACTGCTAAAGTCGCATAACCATTTCACCATTCGTTTAGATGGCCATCTGCCATCATTCAACCAAAAACAACTACATGTATCCGTAGTGAAGCATGAAACTTTGTTGTCCAATCTTCTCAACCTCTGAAGTTTGCCAAGTTGAGCCGTTCGATATCACTCAGGATGGTGTCGATTCTTTTCTTCAAGCGCTTTTTGGGACTTCGTTCCTGTTCTGGCACTGAGCCCCATCCATATCCGTCATCGGATACGTACTCGTCATGGTCCTCCACGTGCCCATCCATTGAACGAAACTCATGGACCATGCTGATGATCTTAGAGAAAGGGTATCCGGTATATGGAACTGTGAGAGGGGGATCTAGTGTGTCCAGTCGGCGTTTCTCTCGTAACGCTGAGCCCAGCGTCATGCAACGGCAAGCGTGGTCAGTCGGAGGGCCCCAATCACCCCAGACTGTGTCGTCGACCTGGTCCTCTTGAATTTCTCCAATCATGTTGTCAAGCTCCCCCAAGACTGTCTTGGTAGCCTCTTGTCTTTTGTTGTCTAGATTCTCTATCCCCAATGTCAGAAGTGTCGTCACATAAACTATGTTATATCCAGAACTACTTACCGAGGATCTCAGCGATAGGGAGATTGTAGGTCTTGACAGGATCCAGACCCTCGCCATTCTTCCAGATCAACATTGCCATATCGGCGAAGGTTTCATGCCAGGAGAAGACCCAGCTAATGTACAGCCACAGGATGGACTTTCTTCCGAGTCCCTTGGGGGCCTTGTAGAGAGATTTGTACCACAGAAGTGGAAGACACAGAACGGCTATCGCATTGGTAGTAGTCGACAATGACTGCAAAGTCAGCAAATAATCTGAGATGGACCTCCTGTGGCACATCGCTGTGGCGGCCATGGATGACGTTGAGAACAGCGATCAGAGCATCTGCGTTCCATCCGATCGTAGAAATTTCACCAACTGACGTGCTCGGGGAAGTGGAAGCGTTGAAAGAGTCAGGAGAACCAGTTTCAGCACTTTCAGACCATGGACCTTGGAGCATCCTCTTGATCACGGGCGAAGCGATAGTCATATGAGCAGAAGAAACGCGAAGGCGGATCTCAACGGGTTCTTCATCTGTTTCTCAAATCGGTTTCGAATGTTTCTTGGGTTAATGAAGTCCTTACCGTGGATTCTGAAATGAGGAAGAGGAGAACTCACAGACGGAACATCGAGACGATCAAGGTCGGGCAAGTATTCTCGCCAATCGTACTGATGTTGGCGAAGAGAAACATCTGGCAGAACTCTCTATGTGTCTGGTTCCTTAAGAATGATGTAGAGATCACCACCAGGGACGATGTCGTGTGTGATGATGGTCATGACTATGGCTGAGTTTGGAGTAGGGAAAAAGGAGAGAAATCTGAGGTGAGTGAAGAAGTTGTGATGTTAAGAGAAGAGAAAGGGAAAAGGTGTGTGGCTCCCGAGAAAGATGTAGGAGTAAAAGGGAGCAGAGCGCCGGGAGTGAAAAATTAGCAATTGATGGACACGGTCAATTCCAATATACTTGACCGCTAAAGCGCCAGCAGAAGCCTGTACCGCCTAGTAGAGAGACTTAAGATGACGATACTGATACTGAAAATCAGATCAATAACCAATAAGTAGTCGCGGTAGGATTGAATGGAAGATAGTTGCTGTCCTTTTCTTAGATATCTTTATTGGAGGTTTTATAGTGTTGTTATGCGAAAACGCCAGGACTGAGAACTTACCGTTTTCTTTCCGCAAAAGGAGAGAATGAAGGACCGTGTAAGGTCTAGGGACTTAGAAAGCAACTCAGTGTTTGTCAAATGGCATAAAACACATCGTTCTCAATCGGTGATATCCCAAATCCTTCCCGGGTACTCCCAAAGTTCCTCATACTTTGTCCCGCGAAGAGCGTCTACATCCTTCGTGATCGATTGGATATTTTTGTACATTCTTCCCCTGACGGTGCACGGGTGTTCCGCCTGCCCGTGGTCGTGCCCATGAGCCTCGTCGTGTATTCCCCGCTGAGGAAAAGTCTCGATCATACTGCAGACGTCTTGATACTGTACCCTGTGTAAGGACTGACAAGTGGGGGATCAAGTTCTCCAAACCAGTCCTTCAGTCTTCTCAGATACCCGAGTGTCATCATGCTGCACTGGACATCTTTCGCATGGGGACATCCTTCTTCAACAAGGAGCAAGCTTTCCAGTTGATTTAACTTTTGGAGGATCTTTTTGATCTTGCTTTGCCTCATCTTATCAAACTTCTCTTGTCTTCTTGTTAGAGGAACGTTGGTACATCAATGGAAGGGGCTTACTTACCGACGAACCCTTGTAGAGGGAGGCCATTCAGCTGAACGGTCTCTGGGCCTTGATAGCCCATTGCAAACAGTCTTTCCGTTGACTTGGGCACCTTCTCTAAAGTAAATACCCACGAGACATACAACCACATCAGGGTGGTTCTATTCAGCTTACTGACGGCCTTGTGGTCGTCAAGGTTGGCGCACCAAACCCTGCCTGCCATATGGAGTGACTCAGCACACTTCATGCGATCTGCTATGACCGCGATCTTTACAAAGAGCTCAAGATCAATATGGAAGGGCACATACTGATACTGCCCGTAGATGGCATTGACGATGATTGACAGCGCTACTGCGTCCCATCCATAGTCTGATGCTTCCAGGATGGATCCAACTGCCAGGCGCCGAAATCTAGAGTCGCAAAAGAACATGAGAAGATCTTCGTTTACATGGATCTCGATCTGTAAGCCCTTCTTGTCGTGCTCTTCCGGGTTTTCTTTGCGGAAGAGAAGGCGATTCCAACCGCGTACAGTTCCTGTTTCGTTATCCTCTATCACAGGAGAGGGTTCTGACTCTACCTCTGGCTCAGTCACAGATCGGGCCACTCCAGAGCCAGAGGGCAGTCCATCTGCAATACCATCTTCATTCTTGATGTTCTCTTCCATAACTGTTTGGCCTTCGTCGTCGCTGACTTCTTCTCCTTCATCCTCGCCATAGCCCGCCTCAGCGTTGTCATCGATAAATGAACGACAGGTATTTAAAAGGACTCTGGGAATTACATTTCTCTCCTTTGAGCTCAGAAGCACAATTCTGAAATTGCTGTGACAGGACGGGTTGTACTGGACGACCTTCATGGCTGGCATTAAATGCTCGTAGCTCTTTGAATGTGATAATTCGATGTAGGGAGAGGAGTTTGGGAAGGGGGATGATGAAATGTTGGGTGATTTGAGACGGGACAAAGACGCTTTCTTTAATGCTTTTAAATAATTCATCTCTACAAGATTCATACCCTGAAAGGATTCTTCAAAGATTTCAGGCAAAGCTTGTCAGGGCGAGAGAGCCCGATAATATGCTTGAACCCGCAAACAAGGCTGCCAACAAACAAAGTATATGCATGGCTGAAACAACCGCACCGTTTGGCTCTTGTACCACAGGCAATGGCCCAACCAATAATCCATCATTATTCGCAGAAGAACAAGTGAGTTATGCATATCTCTGGTGGATTGCGAATAATGGCACTACATTACTTCAACAAGAGAATTATGTTTGATGAGGACGGAAGAGAAAATATGATAGAACTTTGTGTTAAAATTGATCAAACGAAATCTATAATAATAAAACAACACCTACGAACCAGTGACCTTGATCGTAGAAGCCACACTCGGCACTCCATTCTTATCCATGACAAACAACATCCAATATCCCGGTAGCGCAACACCAGGATCACTAGGCACCTGGAACGAATACGAATTCTTTCCCGCATTAGCCAACGTCAACGGAATACGGCGCTGGTCAGTGTTAACAGTGTGCGTAGCCGTTCCGTACCGCACCAGTGAAGCCTGCACGATAGCTCCCCCCGTTTGAACAGTGACTGTTCCTCCGACCTTGATGGTAGACACAGACACAGAGGTGATCTTGGGGCGTGTGGCCAACTTGCCCTTAGAGTCGTAGAGATAGGGGGGAGTGTAGAGTTGAGCGTCGAAGTGGTTGGTGTCACAGCCGCCGCAGAGACCACCGCCGCCGTTGAAGACTCGTCCGTCGGGGAGGAGGAGGGCGATGCTGTGATATGTCCTTACGATGTTGTTGGGCTTCATGAGCTCAAAGCCGTCTTTGTCGGGATAGTACATCTCAGGTTGTAATTGGGGCGTTGAGTCTTCAAACGGGATGGCGTATTGCTGACCGCCTGTGATAAAGACGTTGCCGTTGGGTAGAACAACAGAACTGTGGAAGACACGAGGGAAGAAGAGACCCTCACTGGCGTAAGCAACAGAAGCGTTTGTACCAGGGTTTCCGACAGTGATGATATGAGCATCAGTAGTAGCATCCGAGTCTTGATAACTCGGAGTTCCACCATGAGTCAGAATCTTGCCCTTGACGGCGTCAAACATGATGGCGTTACCACACATAGCATCAGGCGCAACACCACGATCAGAAGCTCTCTGCCCCGCAGTCTTGACATCACCATTCTTCTTCTCAGTGTAGTACCAGTTCATATTCTTACTCGGCCCAGCCTGAAACACAGTACCGCTCTTCCAACCAAACAGCCAAGCGTGGTTATCAGAGCGGAACAAACCCTGCGCATCATCCGTGAGCATCTTCTGAACATCAGCCTTGTTGAGCATTGTCCAGGTCTTCTTCTTCGGGTCGTACACCTCGCCGTTCTTGAAGGACGAGCCGCCGCTCCAGGATCCGCCGATGGTGAAGACTTTGCCTGTGGAGGTCGTGGCGGAGGATTGATACCCGCGTGCGACTTGCATGTTGGGTCCGGATACCCACGCTTGCTGGACGGGATCGAAGAGGCTTGTGCGCTCGGCGTTGTTGCCGCCTGTTACGACGAGTTGACCGTTTCCGTCCAGGGAAATGCCTGGGCAGAACATGTCGTGGTTTGTCTCTGTGACTTGACGCTCTGTGACTTGGCCTGTTGCTGGGTCCCATGTTGAAGTGAGGGTTAGGCCGCCGGGGCCACCGGACATGGTATCTCTAGCCCAGGATGACCAGACGAGGACTTTGCCCGTGTTGGGATCAACGGTCCCGGCGACGGGGATGATGGGGAAGTTGATGGTTGGACCCCAAGCGCCTTGGGATGCTTGAGGGGGTACGTAGTCGTTTGCTTGGAAGACATTGAGTTCTGCAATACTTGACCAAGGGTTGCCATTCGCTTCAGTTAGAGCAACAAGCTTGACAAATCTTGCAGGCTGCGTATCGAAATTGGCATACTTGACAGTCCAGTCATTATACCAATTCCCATACGCCACAGGCGAGCCCCAAGTCTTGCCATCCTTGCTCAGAAAGACCTGATGCTGCGCAATATACCCATTCTGCGAGCCATCCTGTCTCGGCAACATAGAAATGCCATTGACGTTATAGCTCTTCTTCATATCAACAGTGATACTATGCGGCGGCGCAGGCTCACTGCCCTCCCACTGGGTATGCCACATAGTATCGCCGTTCCCATCGATAGCATTCTTGCAGTCATCACCCTCGTGCACGCTATCACACGTCACTGACCACTTTTTGCGGTCGATCGCGGCGCTGTTGAAGGGCGCGGCTGCACGGAGACTCAGTACGTTTTCATCTCTCTTGAGGAGGGAGGAGGGAAGGGGGCGGACCTTTTCTGTGTTTAGT
>JAADJF010000250.1:0-41727 GCA_012932015.1 Fusarium acutatum | reverse complement strand
CATGCCTCAGGGAGCAAGAAAACTCAAAACTTGAAAAGAGGGTGCTAAAATAAACTTAGTGAAGAGCCCCTTAAGCTTAGGCTAGATTTACCTAAATCCTTTTTGTCACTCAGGGTCAAGGTCCTTAGTTTTCTTTCCTCCCCTAGCCATGGTAATGGTGGCTGGCCCGTTATGGGGAAGCGAGATTTGACCCTCCCCTTTTCTAGTTACCTTTCCTAAGCCTTACCGTCTTCAGCTTGATGTCCGTTTCGACCTGAGAATACATACGGGAACATGCAATTTGGCTTGCGAACAATCAATCATGTAACCCGGAGAATATGAGAGTGTTGTATCCGTACAGTACATGTGCATGCAATACCGTTCGGAGAATGGAGAGGTTCCCTCTAGGATGCCGGTAGTAAGCGGGCCGGCTTGAAACATAATTGAGCCCTGGTAATCTAAGAATGTGAATACCATGGACGCGTAAGTCGCCGAAGGAGGTTTCTCTTCTTCTACAATTGATGTTTTGTGGTTTGTCTGTGTATCAGGAGAGAGTTATCGGAGTGGGTGGCAGTACATACATGGAGCTGGGTGATGAATTATTGGCAGACTTTTCACTATACCCTCCTGAACTGTATCGCCGTGCAGCATTCTTTTAACATTTTCTCTCATTCATATTGTATAAACTTCGCATTATTATCCAGTTACAGTACACACTTTACACTTTAGGTGACACGGTACAGCATACTGCATCAGGCCCAGTCAATAAACCGTCGCGCTAACAGACACTACTGCAAGCCTCAAAGGAGGGTTTAATTATCCTTGCTATTTCCTAGGTTCAAGCCATGGGTCTCTCTGCTCTTGAATTTGATTGATTCATTGATGCCTGCTCGATCCTGGTCAAAATTGGCAAGCATCAAAAAGCAAGGCAGGGCCTGGGCTCGAATCGTTTGTCTCCCCTCCGACTTGGCCCGCTAGAGTCAACTTGGCTATCCTTGTAGGGGTTGTTGCTTGCTTGTCCGGCATCACTGATCCCATTTCCCGTGATATCCACTTAGAATTCTATACTGGCATCTCTAATCAACTCGTGGGCGCCCTCTTCCTTTCCTTCGTTTTCTTTTTGCTTGCGCAGCAGTTGAGTTACAGACCTCCCTCTAATTCAGGTGCTGTTAGAGCCGCCGTCGATCACTCGTTTCTCGACCCGCCCATTCATTCGTTAACTTGCATCTGTGCTCGTCAACTCCAATACTCCTTTTCGACTTACTCACGACGATCATTTTCAACCCCAGACTCAACGTCAGCTCCAACTGCAACTGCAATATACAGTCACTCGTTCTTTCTTATATCCTGTCCCTTTTGAATAAGCGCTTGGCCACATCAACCGCTGCCAAATTTGTGCAAGTCTCGAACACCCAATAGCAATTCTACGGCCATCTCATCTCCCCCCCTTGGCAACCAATCCCATCTCGCATTTGGTATATCACGCACCGCATTACACTCGTTCTCGACCATCGAAGCTGCAAGAGGACCCCCGCGAACGATTCTCATTTATCAATCGACTTCCCACTCATCGGAAGTGTCATCCGACTTGGAACCTTGCAATTGCGCCATGCAACGACAACAATAAAGATCCTCCACCAAGAAATTGTTTAAATATTGGCATTCAGTACCAGTCGATTGACTCACTACCGCTACAACTATCACTTCAGCGTGTGGTTCACTCTCCAATACTGACCTACCATCACCTTTTATCGTATCAAATTGGGCCCATCGTGGTGAAACACATTCAATCTTGTGTGATTGTCTGTGCTGCCAATCCACTTAAAAGGTTGTACACGTCGCTATCAATTCGATTGCTGCACATATTTGGAATACGATTTAATACATCTTTGGCGTCCTTCGCCTCGTCGCTCGTTACCATGGTTTCATCATCGTGGTCTGCCTCAACAACGGCTTGCAGTAGGAGGCCGAAGCCGACCAGCTACCGCGCACCCCGCTTGCGAATAGCCTTGTCATTTCTCCTACTCCTAGCATGTCTTACTTCTACGGTCCTAGCGGGTACTGAGACATCATCTTCACTACGACATCGACGACACCATACACCTACGATCAACAGATACGAGCTACACCGACGCAAGGATGAAGATGAAGTCAAGGAGATCGTCAACAAGGAAACCCCTTCCAAAACTGAGGGCAAATCCAAGGCAACAACTGTCACCATCCAACGTGCTGCAAAGACTGCTGCTGCGACAAACACACCTTTACCTGAAGCTTTTGACGGAAATTTGTCAGCCGAGCTTTCGACCACATCAGATAGTAACTGCCCCGCGTTTCTGAATGGAATCCTTTCCGACCCTTCTTACGAGACTTGCTACCCCCTCTCTATGATGCTCCAGGTAAGTTCCAGTCAATAGATGGGCAGGCCGGTCATAAATATTGACAAAATCCCAGACGTCCCGTGGCTTCTTCGAAGCTCAAAAGCAGCTCTTAAGCATAGTCCGAGTACTCGATGCAACATGTGCTGCAAACGTCACGTACTGCACTGACTTTTTCGATGCTGCAGCGCGCAACCTCACTGCATCAGAAAACTGCAAGCAAGAATGGGAATCGGGCAACACTATCGTCAAGCAGTTCCTTTATGGCATGAAGGCCTACGAGATGATGTACAAGGCTACCTGTCTTCAAACACCCGAGGATGATATGTATTGTTACGCCAATGCTGTCACAAATACCACCACCGCCGCCAACGCTTACTTCTACTACCTACCGTATAACCTTACGTTGCCTGGTAGCACCAACCCTTCATGCAGCTGGTGCATACAAGAAACTATGAACATCTTCCACGCAGCCGCTGAAGACCGTTCTCAACCTGTGGCACTCACCTATGAAAGCGCAGCTCGACAAGTGAACACTCTCTGTGGCCCAGATTTTGTCAATAGCACTTTGCCTCCAGAAGAGACCAACCTGGCTCATGTGTTTGCCCCGTCATGGGTTGGCTTAGTACTTGCCCTCGGCAGTGCAGCACTAGTCAATGCTGTGATATAGAATATCGACCCTGAACAGCACCACCTCAGCTATACTTCTTTCTCTTCTTCTCAATTTTCGACTATTACTCTTTTAATATGTTATGACTACAGATCCATATACGGGGTTTGTGTTTTCTCTTCAGATACGATGCACTTGGCATATCTTCATGACTTGATACCCTTACCAACTTCTTTTCCTTTTTATTTGTTGAACCGATTCAACCTTCCAGCCTGCGAGGGTGGAAGCAGACCGACATGCAAAACAATGCTATAATATCATACTACGAGGTTACATACTTTCTGCCAAAGCTGACTTGGCACTTTTTTTACTTGGTTTCTGGACGGGTTGATTTGGAAAAGCGAGCACAGCCTGGAGTTTCTTCACAGCGGCATTCTGGTTGGGCATGGTGGGTTTATGCTTTGTTTTTTTTCTAGGTTTCAATGGATGAGCGAGCTTGGGACATGATAGATCGGTGGACTTCAAAAGCGTGATGGTCTCCAAATGGGAGACGGTGGGACATGGTATCTGTGTATTACTTAGAGGAACCACGAGGACTGAGCACCGCACTGCTAATGGCTGGTATTGAACACTTTTTTGGTTGATATGAGGAGCTTAGTGAACAAGTGAGAGGAATATAGGCAGATGGAACAGAGACCCAAGATGCTTTCTCATGCCTTATGTTCGTATTTTGATACTCCCCCTCGCTATTCAACCGGGCTCGATTGTGGATGTGCGAAGGGTATTCATACGCAAGCAATTCTACTCCTCCTTACAGTCTAATATTGTATACAACAAACTGGACAAGTAGCTGCCCAACTCCTAGCGCTGACGACTCAACTATCTCATCTTGCAAAGAAAAAGATCGGTCAGATCTTACGACGATTTTGACAAGGCATTGGCCGACATATCTGTTCCTAATACATGATAACCTAGAATCACAATTAAGATTCCACACGAATATTGAAGCTAACAAAGTAATAATGCTGGTGAGTCAGGGATAAGTCAGCACCGCCTCTCATGGTAAGAGATTTGTTGTCAAGCTAACTTTAACGAAGCAGTTATATCGTTTCAATTTTTGAATGAATAGATCTCAAAGGGCTCATCAGATCAGTTGGGAAGGTGCCAGACCAAGCTGTAAGTGAGCATCAATGCTGGGTAGAGGAGGTCCTATAGCAATGGCTATCCGTCTCTTGTTCTCTGTTAAAGCCCAAACATGCATGTGCAGTGTAGTAGAGACCAGCACGGTCACTGGCCTACTTTACTGGGTTAGAGCTCGTCTTCAAGCTGTTGTGGAACGTAGCCAAGCTTGATGGTAAGCCGCAGTGAGGGGATGGTGTTAATGTGAAACTGTTCCAATACCATGGAACTGGATGTGCACGAATGCATGCAAGCAAAGAAGGCGCTTCAATAACATATGGTGTCATATTGGCATGTACTTCAGTTAAAATATGGTGTTTACCGTTGAAGGCCGGAATGCTGAGGTGCATGACGTGCAGCCCTGCCAATAATAGCTGGGTATATGTATAACGAGAACAGACGGTCATTTCCCAACAGACAGGAGAAGAGAAAGGAAATCAATCCCCAATATTCTATCACTGAATCGTTTCGTGTGTGTTACGCCATTATTCAATAAGCCCATAGCAGGATTTCTTGGTGCTCATGATCTGCTGTCACCAACAAGGTGCATTCCCCTACAAGCGTAGGAGCCAATCGCAGGGTAGCTCTGACAGACAAGCTGCAGGGCGGTCTATTAGGCCTGCAACGACTTGTAAATCATTCAATCTGGTTGTTTGGGTCTGTTGTGTGTCAGAGACTTGGTTGATGTCCGTACAAGAGAGTCTGCTAGCCTGTAGCCAGGCCAGAGCTCCAGAGACGGCGTCTTGGTTCGCGTATCTCAACGAATAGCATTGTGCATGGTGTTGTGACCGAAATGTAGCCAGCAGAATCGAAAGTTCAAAGCTGAATGGCGTGGAAATGACGAATTACCAGACGCGTCCTAGCTTGCTTGTTTGCCCACGCTCCGGGTCTGTGGAGCACAATATCCACGGATCGAGCAGACGATACCTATCACTTTAAATCACCGATATTGTGTTTCTACATAACATCATGGAGGAGGCGGAGGTATGTCGCCGGTTTTCCGTTTTGAGGTTTATAGTCTTTGATGGCCAGTGACGATGACGGTCGCACTTTGAAGGGAGAAAGAGAACCTTTAGCCCCACGTCTAACTTGAGGAGTGGAGGAGTGCTGATAGAATGCTCCAATGTAGATAGGTACTGTAGTAATCTCACAGGTTTGGCTCTTGCCACTCAGACGACATGCATGCCTCGTTGCGGGGAGGGGTGAGGGCCTAGTTCCGGATATGCATGTGCAGTCAGCAGGCTTAGTTCGATGTAACAATATCGTCCCTGCAGAGAAACTTATCCGCAATGTTGAAATAGCTTGGGATTTATACTCAAAACGCCCAGGTTGTTATACAGCATGTCGACGCACATATCTGCGCTTAAATAAAGCGTCGAACTCAGCTTTTGTACATAACAGAAGTGAACCACTGGAACGAATCAGCAACCTCCGGGGGAGCTCCCAGAGAAGAGGCCAATGAAAGTTATTGCAGTTAGAGAAACGGCTCGGAACGCAGTACAAGGGAAGCCAGCCGGGTTTTTGTTACCTGATCCCAACAAAGCCTGACGAAGCGCGGTGGCGCTGAAACCCAGTTCAAGGCCATGCACCCAAAGATCAAAAAGCAATCTGATCTGGCCAGCACATTGACTCGTTCCCTTTTTGGATGTTGAACAGGATACGAATGGTTAGCATTCGACATAGACATCGCCAGAAGAGTCGAGAGCCCGCGTCATCACGTTGATAGCAGAAGAAGGAAAGAGGGTTGGAAGGAAGAAGCTCAACGGAACGGATACTAAGACTCAAGATAGATGTAATCAACGACTCCAAGTGGAGTCTTTGACTGGTGGTGTGGACGAGTGATAGTTGACAACTTGCTGGCTAATGGAAGAGATGCTGGGTTCGTAGTTGCCTTAATTAGACATTGGAGAGTCTAACAAACATGGTTGAGATCCCTCGATAAGATGCAATTTGCCGATCTCCCTTCTGACTTTCTTATTCGGCTTCTTCGATCTGAGCAAGGCATTAGGTGGGCAGGTAGCTTACCCGAGCTTGGGAAGGGCACAGACCTGAATCGATCTCGTTAACATCTTATCCCCATGGGTGCCTTTAGCCAGCCAGATTCAGCCCTGGAATATCCTTTAAGCTACCTGAGGTCAGCAAGTCAAACTAAGGGATGCGGTTCGTGATATTTCCATCTGCTGATCTCCACCCCCCTTGTGTGTTTCTGATGCCCTACAGGGAATCCAATGCTTCGATGATCGACCCGCCAAGGTCCACATATACCCATCGTGAGCTGGCGTGAGATGCCCACTTGAGAGCCAAGATCCCACAGACTGGCACTTTGCTGGTGGAGGCTGCATTCGTTAGCGTACACTCAAGATCAAGCAAGTCGCTTGAGAGTTCATAAATACGATGATTTCAATGGTGGCCTATGCTAGAGAACGTTTGCGCGACCCATAACTACGACAACGAAATGAACAGGAGAGATCTGTTTCCCCGGCTGCCCGGCCGAGTTTTGGTGGTTTGCATAAGCCCCGTTTCTTTTAGGCCTCTTTTTATACTTGTAGATGCGCGACTGTTGCCGGCGGCACTTCCATTGATTGAGGCAAGATGGGGCTTCAGGCCTCTATCTGCGGCCGCATGGCAGGTCAATCCCCTTGCAAGCATCCATCCGCTCAACTCACTCACCTACATGCCGGCCTACCTTAGTACCTAGTTGCTTTTACTGCATGTAGCAACGCAATTTTTTCTTATTACATACATACTTTACCTGACCACAGATGCTCCATTTGCATCTCGTGCCTAGTATTGGCTGTGATCCGAGGTCAGGTAGCGGGAGGCGAGTGCTAACGGGTGCTTTTTGGGTTTTATGCCCAAGACTTTTTCATGTCTGTTGGTAGGCCAGGCAATGGCAAATATTTATTAATAATCCCACCTCCCCCTGTCATACTCAACAATCTCTAGCTTTTCTTGCCATCACCTTGGAACTTGTGCTTGCGAGGTCTCATTTTGTACTATATCTTCAACTGTCACTGGTCAGCCATTTCGTTTTCTGACATCCGCATTTGGAAATCGTCGAAATCGACGATTTGGGCTTGATCTTACAAGGCACACTGCTGGGTGGCTTTCGTTTCAGTTTCTTCTCTCGATTTACTGCCTCTCAAAGCTCAACGATATCTCTTCTGCCATTGGTCCTCCGCCAAGAATACACAGGCGGGAATCTTGGTGGCTTCCTGGTTCTCCAGTCCTTGGGAGTTTCCTTAGTTTTGACTTTTGCCTCAGCCGTCTGAAACCTTCGGACTCGAACCATTTTATTCCGCTCTCGACTGAGGCTGGAACGGCTTTGCGCTTAGGGCCGTCGTCCCTTCAGCTACTTGACCTCCCGGTCCTTATTTTCTATTCCATACCTAGGCATGGTGTTTGCATTGTGACGCTAAACAGCTCTATACCCTCGCGTTCTGACCTATATTCATTCACCCACACGTTAGTGTTGCTATCCCTTTCCCGCACGCAAAGTCTTGAGTTCTCTACAGCCGTCATATTCCCGTTAGAACCAGGCTTAGCAGAGACCAAATCCGGCTTCTTGGTGCATGTGGTTGCGAGCTCGCCCACATCCCTCACGATTTCCATCAATACACAGCAGAAACACGGCTGGCCACGGCCTCATTCTACGGCCCTCTTCCTCCAAGTCTTTTGCTGCATATGAGCCTGTGTTTTCTTTGTTACCTCACATTGTCGTGGGCTTGGCCGAGATTCTCCCGCTCCCCCCGGCCGTTAGCCAACCTACTAGTCTCACCCAAAGAAAGGCTTTAATCGATCTGAGTCAATAGCGTCTCTCCAGACCGCTAGGAGCCCATTGAGGCTACACGCCTTTGACTACACCAGCCTTCATCCACTCCCCCATCGTCTATCTGGTCAGTGGAACCGCCCGCATTCCGTCTTACAGCCGACTCCCTGGAAGTAGTGGACTACTGGGCCCTTCCCGCTCTTTTCTTCCCTTTGGCCTGGCTGATCCTAATTCTCTTATTGGACGCTACCGAAAGGGTTCTGTACTTGAGTACCTGGCTATAAGTTAGCTGTTGATGCAACCGATCTAAGCCGCCACTGATCTTCCACTAATAAGCTCGACACTGGCGTCTCTCTTTCCCATCCATCTATGTTGATGGTAGTCCTTCCTTCCTGACTGAACCAGAAATATTCCACAACATTCATGTCTCTAACAGCTGTTGAGACCGCCGCGCGAACATCACAGCGGCTGAACGCGATGCTACAGACCATGCCGGAGGCCATGCCACACTCACACGCGACGACAATAATGAATTGGGCACCGGACACACATCGTCCTCCTCGGGGTCCAGTTCCCTCTTACTATGACCAACGCCTGTATTCCCCGGCGGGCCAACTCACCGGAGAGTCCGGTCATCTTCGTCGCTCACAGCTGCAGCATCATCAACACCCGCAAACTGGCCATGTTTACCAATTGAATGAGATGCCAGGCTCTGTGCCTCAGAATCAATCTCATCCTCCTCATCCTCCTCATCCTCATCCTCATCCTCATCCACATCCACCATCTGGGCTATATGCTACTGACCATACAGCTGGACAGCAAGCCGGTCCACCCCAGGCTCCATCTACCATTCTTCTACAGAAGGGCGAAATGCTGGATCACGCGCAAGGCCACCATCCAGTGTATGAGCCGAGAATGCATTCGGTGTCAGAGGATCAACCGCCCGCCTTTATACATGGTCAGCATAGACCATCAATCGATATGTGTGCCGTGGGTCCTTTCACAGAGTATCACCTCAATCAGCCTGTTACAACCAATGGTAGACCCCCCGATTCGAATATTCCTATGGTATCCCCAACTGAACCGAGGCCTGATCCTATGAGGATAGCCGATATTCTTACCACTGGCGAGAGAAGTGGCAGTAGGACGAGCGTGGACAATCGCTCATCCGATAACCGCTTCGAGCTCCAGATACGACAGCAACCGATTGCGGCTCGATCATGTGGATTTGGGGAGAGAGACCGGAGAGTTATCGATCCGCCGCCAATCGTTCAGCTTCTCATCAAAGATGCCAGTCTCACGAAAGAAGAGATAGGAAAACATCTGCGCTATCCCCACTACGTGATGAGCTGCTCTATTTTCGATGAATCTGGGTCTTATGATGCCTCGATCATGCCTGAAGAGTATCGGCAACAGCGCCGACTCATGGGCTTATTAGTCAGTGCCCCGTTTGTTGGCAAGGATGAACATGGCGAGGAGGGTTGCTTCTTCTGCTTTCCAGACTTATCCTGCAGAACTCCTGGCTCATTTCGCCTTCGTTTCACCTTGGTCAAAATTGACCCAATACGTGCAAAAGAGATGAAGCGCTTCCCGACTTTGGTCACCGAACAGAGCGATGTTTTCACTGTTTATACAGCAAAGGACTTTCCTGGGATGCAGGCCAGCACGAAGTTGACTAAGCGACTTAAGGAGCAAGGCTGTATTATTTCTATCAAGAAGGGAAATGACCGGTCCAAAAACATCAGGAGTCACGATGATTCAAGCGATGGAGAGCAAGATGAGGGCGAAGCTACGTTGCAAGGAAAGCGGCGACGCCGTTCGGCACGACAGTGAACACGCAGCATATAATATACAGGGCGTTCGATGTGTTTTCAAGGCAGGCAAGTTTTGGGTCATACACGTACACGGGGACAATATGGCGCTATATTGATTGACGATGCTACCTGGGTGCTTCTATACTGCGCTACAGAATGAAGGCTGTTCTGATGTGCTCATTATACCATTGGTTTGGCTTTGTTTCAGCAAGGCATGCTTCAATTACAATAGTTTCAGCATATAAGTTGATGTTGAGGAGGGGCACTGTGCCCATACCACAACTTGTAGAATAAAGAGAACAGCTACTCTCCCTCTCTTCTTGCATATTCCCTTGTTGTCGCTAAGAACCCCAAATGACCGTTACAAATCGCGACTCTTCTTGAGAATGGTCATATATGGTTCAACGGACCAGATCACACTCGACCGCCGATGCATGATAGCTAAGAAGTCAACCTACAACCAAACGCATTGGTATATTACGCTTCTGTGAACAACAACTTTAGCAATAGCCTGGTTGTCTTGTTCCTTGCAGTCAGGAGGTGTAGATACTCCCGTTACTGCAGGTACATGATTGTTACTCCTTTTCATGGCCTCTGGGTCTGTCCCAGCACCTAATCGGGTCATGATCAGATTGGGATGATTGAGTAAGAGTAGTTTACAGGTCACAACATTTTCTGTCATAGTCGCATTCCAGTATAGCGTTGGCCCCAACCAGAGGTTTACGTGGGCGTCCACGAAGAAAGTTGCGCAGTAATTTGTTTCTCATCAAAGTTCAAGTGCATCACCGCTCGCTGGGGAGGCTTTGATGTTTCTAATGCAGGGTCTGGATCAAGGAACCTTGTGTAAATGTGGCAAAATGCGTGCAACTTGTTGAATATGATCAGTCAAGTTAACTAGTACTTGTTAGGATGTCAAAGTGAAATCTGGTGAACAAGGAAAGATCTTATGACAGAAAATGTTGTGACCTGGCAGCGTTATCCTTTGTCCTTCAGCTCAACGTTCTTTGATCGCCCAACTGATTACTAGGATGGCATCCAGAAGATTGGCAACCACACCACTTCGCTGAGTTGATCGACAACTAGTCTAGCATCGTGCTGAACCATCTCAGAAGAGTAGAGTTGGTCGCACTAAGCAAGCTATCTAGCTCACATCACAGATGTCAAAATTGGCGTATCAGCCTTTTTCAGACGGCTGTCCTTGCTAAATGCACACCTACTCGATCAGCGTATGTCAGACAGAACCTTGATTAAACATTAAACATTTTCAGTCGCTGCTCAATAGTCCATCGTTGTTAGAATATCACTAGGCCTCGTACTACCAATTTCAGCTATTGTTCTGTCTCCCGGATCATGTACTCCGGAGATAGGCTCCGCCGTTGCGATGGCTTGGGGCTACCCGCCTTAGACTGGGCTGCCATGAGACTGCTACCCATGAAATTGTATATAGTACATACATACATAGCCACCACCGAAAAGTGGTTGGATCTGGTGCGGGAACTACGCAAGCTCCCGCATCTACTGGATGTCGTGAAAGCTCCGTTATCTGATCTCGTGTGAGCCAGTCGACTATTTAATTCGGAGAACGCTTGTCATTACAAGTCTATGAGAGTACTGCATTGCTTCCTTTGAGGGAAAATATCATACGGCACTCGATCTCGTACCTTGACGACGGATGTCAAAATAAATACAAAAAAGTAAGACATTGACTTGTATAAGAAACAGGCTCTTACGAACAAGTTTCGTTGTTTCCAGCTGAGGCTGCAGCGGAGCAAGACATTGGAGAAAAGTCTCCGGAGCAATCGTGCTATAGCATTCCACTGATTGATGATATGTGAGTGACAAACAGAGGCAAATCTGACATGTGTTTTCTGAATCACTGTCATTGCCGATCATGCCAAGGCCTCGAGTAAGACACAAGGTTTTGAGACACATCTTTGATCTAGCAACTCATCCCTCTTGTCGCCTCTCGGCGCTGCCCCTCACCATGCAAGCCTCAGCTCAACATGGTACAGTAGATATGTCTTTCTTGCACATGACTAGCATCTAACATGGCACTGTCCCCTTTCTGGCATTGTCGACTCTCAGAGATTTCTAACGGTGTCTTGGTCGATTTTGTCACGAATCGAGCTCACGAGCAACAACAGATTCGTTGCCAACGTTGCGTTAGCCGACATCAACTTACCAATCCTTAATATGCCAGAGCCCAAGCCACTCTCAAAGACCTATTGCTGGAGCCTAGAACTCCATTCTTTCTCTTCCCCTTTCTATCTTCTCCTATCGTGCCCCTGTTTACGAAGTGGATGCTGGATCAGATCATGAAGCTTGGCATGCGAGGAAAGCGGTGGTCTTTTTCGAAGCACCTGGAAGTTATATCGAATTATTTCGTAGGTGTTCGACAGGGTAAAATGTCAACACACCATTCCTAGCTACTGGCTCAGCCTCCTGACTTATCGTATAGGTCCACTGGGCACAGCATGTAAGGGAAGATTGTGTTTATCATGTTACCACACGGCGAAGTCTTCTGCATGCAATGTCTCAAGAAAACCCTTTTGGAATAAACCGGCAGCGCTAGTATCCCTCCCGTACGCCACGAATTACCGGATTACGTGCTTCTGACTATATCAAATGAGGCTGTCTCAGAATGCATTGTAAAAGTGGCTGTCCGGTTTTGGTGTGAGCGGCTTGATATCGAGATTTCCCACAGCTTTTGCTTTTATGCACACCGGCGTAAAAACTACTTCTGGTCAGCGTTTTATTACATCCATGAGACGATTTATGCTTGGAATTTGGTGTCGATCTGCCACCTCCGTATAACGGTGAGAGAAAGCCTCGTCTGAAACATCTGCTAACTCGAGAGAGAGCTTATACAGAGAACGGGAGATATCCCCCATCAGCTGTAGAGAACCAACAGGCCACAAAGATGTCTCCGAAGAATGCAGGCTTACATGGCAATGTAACCAACAGATGTTTAGGGGCTCATACCATGGAAATGCTCTTCCAGCAAATATATGTATTAAACTTCATGTGGGCTCATGACTGGTCCAGCACTATACCGGGAATCTCAATGTTTTCAATGCCATGAATTAGTATGTTGGTGGCTCTGATTATGCCCTTACTCGTCAAACGGACGGAACAAAACCTTTGAATTCAAAATCCTGCTAAAGTTAGGAGGAGAAATCATAAGTTTTCTAAGTATTGCTGGATCTTTTAAGCATTAATCCTGGTTTCGTGGCTAACGGTTTATGAACTTGGCACCAAAGAACATGTCACGATGATGAGGACAATGTCTACTGAAGTAGCAGACTTGACGAAGCTTATGGTAGAGTTAATCTCAGGAAACACAACCACGGATATATTCTCGTAGTATACTTTGAACTCATAACCAACCCAGAACAGTCTGGTATGCTTGTCATTTATGGCAATAAGGCCAGCTCTCACACTCTACCAAGAGTAAAGCTTGAAAGATAACCTCTCTGCAATAATCCAAGTTTTATTCTGATGCAACCTGGACTTTAACCTTCAGCATCATTGCTGTATACAGGGTAGACGAATTCTCAATAACGGACATATTACCATTGAAACCTTTTTGAGTGACACAGACATAACCATTCAATGTAGAACATTGGTGTTAGCGCTGGCCTACAAAAATACATTTGTGGTTGATCAGAATGATGTGCTGTTCGATCTATTCTCCAAATTTCTCTCTGGAGTTTATGTGGGCGTGGGGTTGAATACAATGGCTTAACTAATCAGTTGAAGATCGAAGCAAGATGGCGGCTACCTGCATCCATTTGCCTGGCATGTGTAACTTTTGTACAACTTAAGCATGTTTAGAATGACGATGAAGTCACGGCTCCAGTTGCCTTCTTTGAGGTGTCCGGATGACGAGTTGACATCTGACCTATCATCAAAGCCCACGCAATGATAAACAGGCCTAGTGATTTGAGACATCTTGAAAGGATCAACCAGAGACTCGTAGATACCAAGTAACCGGGTGACCGCCATCGAATATTTTTTCACCCAAGAATCAGGAAATTACCGTAGATATAGGGCTCATCCGATAGGTGAATGGTGAGTTGGATCCCAGTGCCTCCATCCAGTTAACCTTTTATGTGAATAAAAAGGAAACTTACTAGCACGATAGCAAGCTGATATCTCACGTTTGTGTGAGGACCGGTGATTGAACGGTTGCTCGTTCAGTTTGATCTCTATTAGCAGAGGTATTGCATTTCCCTCCGAAGTTGATTTGGGCAGGGGCTGAGAATATTGGTACTACATTTCTACTGCTTCAACTGAATAAAGTCCATAACACTAGCAAGTGGATGGTTACTGACTTCTTAACGCTCCTTGAGACGGATCAACTTGATATGATCAAAGAGCAAAGCCTCGAAATCACTCACGGAATAGTCGGATGTTCCATGGCACACATTGACGCTCTTGAAGGAGATTAGGAGAAGAGACATTAACTCCAAAGTGGCAGCTGGTGGTGAAGAGTGGCTACAGAAGGAACACACGCATTAACAAATAGGAGCCAGCTAAACAGTCTAATTGAGAGTTTCTCTTTAGATAATCTTTAGCATAGCGTAGTTAGATGCTTAATTAAACTCGAGGGTAACAATTTATAGAACAAAGCTTGTTACCTCTCAGGTCTTTTTATATTAGTAAAGGGGGGTAATAAAATTTAGGACCTCTATCTAAAGTGACAAGAAGGCATAGGTAGAGTTAGTATAATTTAGCATAGATTTAGCAGACCCCAGATTAGGTATTTCTGGCACCTTGGCTTGACGCCGGGATTTTTCTTGCTCCCTGGGGATTAGCCACTCGTCCATGTTGAGGAGTTGAAGCGAAGTCGGCTGTTTACAAAGCTAGGGCCCTTGATGAACAAGCAGGGGGAATCCTTGCGCGTTTCAGGTCATTATGGTGGAGCTTATGTAGTCCTCAGCGGTCAAGGAATGCCAGAAGCCACGCAAGATGCTCTATAAAAGCCTAGATCAATCCAACGGTGTTCGACCTCTTGCTTGGAGTTAGTGGCGCAACCAACAACACGCGATTTATGAGTGATATTCGGATACCACTTGGAGGCTCAACGGAGGGAAACGAAAACGAAAAGGTATTTGAGTGCAGGCAAGGATACACTGTTTGTTTCTCTGACCCCAGTTCAGGTTGCTCCAGGGTTGAAACACCCGCTCCGTTTCGTGGCCACAAGTAATAGTACAAGGATCAGCCTGAGGTTTCCTGTGTTGCTTAGAACAGCCTGTACATACTGCGGATTGAAGGTTGACAAATTGTGAACTTTGCTGTTCAGAATGAGGTGGCAACAAGATGTAAATGACTATCGAATTCTCATCAAGTGAACTAACCGTCAATAGTTATAGCCGTTGATCGCCCAAGGATCATCTCGATCATCCAGATTAAGCCCATGGCTCTGCCCCTGCAACACCAGTTAGATCCCTGCTGTTTCAGACTAGGTCACGATCTGCAGGCACTTTAGGGTGTGACCCTGTAATCTCCAAGATCTGGCGGGCCGGTCCTCATTGTTCTGAACCTTTTCTGTTCTTTGTGCGTAGAAAACGAGGAGTGACGGTTGTGCAGCTTGAATCGCGACTGTGGTTCTAGCGCATGATCATTTGAAGCAAACATCTTCATGATCAATGTATCACAGCAGATGAAGCCGGAGTGCAGAAATACGGATTGCAGCTCATCAATTCCACCATCACCGATCAAACGTGAATGCGGCGGATCCAAGTCACACCGACCGCCAGCGCATATCTGTTGTACACTGCTTACAGTCGTTACCGCCTATCTGCCTTACCTTACCTCTAGGTACCTATGAAAGACACTCACTTAGTGAGCCGTTATTTTCCTATTACGTACATAGGGGCGGACTGTGATTCACGGTCCCTGTCAATTTCCCCTGTTCATCATCCACTAACTCAGGCGCCAGCCGCCATGAATGAGATTTTTCGATGCAGGTACGCATATGGGTTGCAATATAGATTCTGCCCAGCCCTATGAAAAACGAGAACACACATCCAATGATATTTCTGGACATTAGCGCTCATTGCTGATGCAGCTCTTGTCTGTTTCACTTGACTTGACTCCTATCACGACAAAGTCGAGCCCAAAAATCAAGGTTTCAAGCATTAATTTACACATGGCCCCTAGATGTGGCTTGAACCGCTGTAGCCAATCCTCTTTCACCATTTTGCTACACTAGAAACTTCCGAAAACGCCTGGCGGCTTGGGCGACCCCTGAATTAGGCCCCGCCGTTAGTGAAAATGGGGGAAGAGTAGCTCGCCACGCCCATAGGCTCCATCACCATAATCCTTTGATCAAATAGACAGCCTCAATGACGAGAAAGCCAAGAAACCAATGATGGACGTGCACGCGCTTAGAGCATATCAAAGTGGCCGCAGTGACAAGGCCAATTCAGTGCTGAATATAGCATACGCTGTGCGCCAGTGCAGTGTTGGCAGCTGCGGCGAATGAATGAACGGATGGATCCTAAAGGATTCAGCCCAGGTCGGCCCCCGGTTCACTCAAAGACCTTCACATCTGAACCTCGTCCAACATACTTCTTTCTCTTCATCCTTCCACACGCTCTTTTTCTTATTTATCTTATTTTTCCCTTGTACACTGCACTGCTGGGCACGTCCTCTCATTTCTCTACTCACTCACTCATTCATTCTTCAGAGCAGCTTCAGACCTTTCTTTTCTCTGAACTGCTTGTTACCCTCCTTTTTCACTGTGTTGACCACCACGATCTATCCGTCGTCTCTGATTCACTTGCACTCAACATAGTGACTGGACGGTTGCGAAACATTCTTTCTTCTCACAGGTGCTCCGGTATCACCTTCGTGCCCCCCCCGCTTTACACTTGTCTGCTTCCTCTTGAAGAAGAAGCAGGTTACATTCTCAGCGCTCAGAATCCCAGAGATCTCAACGCTAGCATTTACATCGTTTCCTACTCCGCCGTCGAAAATCCTTCCGTGCAGTTAAACCATTTAGCTCGATACTTTTAAACACCATTTGTCATTGTCGATCATCATGAAGTCCGCTTTCGCTACCGCCGCTGCGGTCCTCGCCGGCGCCGCTTCTGCTGCTCACGAGACGGGTACCTTCGCCGTCTTGCGCTTCACCAACGACCAACTCACTAGAGGTCGTATGGATCCCATCCTTTTCCCTGGTCAGACCTCCACTCATGTCCACCACATCATGGGTGGCAGTGGCTTCAGCACCAAGGCGACCGGAAAGGATCTCCAGAAGTCAAAGTGCAGCAATGCGCTTGTCAAGGGCGATAACAGTAACTACTGGTTTCCCACTCTTTACTTCCATGACCCCAAATCTGGAGAGTTTGAAGATGTTGAGTTTGACTACTTCAATGCCTACTACTTGTAAGAGCACTGCCTTGTCTCATTGCGCCACTCAAGCCCTTCACTTCCCAAATTATCGTATTGTCTTGCGCATATTACTGACAAAGAACAGCTTCGAGAAGACACATGATGATATCAAGCCTTTCCCTGTTGGCCTCCAGATCGTTGCTGGTGATGCTATGACCCGTACCATGCCGAAGGCTGGCAGCAAGCCCAACCTTGACCCTTCGAAAGGTCCTGTCAATCCTGCCAGAATGACTTGCCCCCGCTTGAACAACGATTACACGCTCCCATCTTGGGATGCCAAGTCTGATGGCAAGATGGCTGGTGTAGGTGATCCTGTCAACAAGGGTGAGGGTGTCGGGTTCCCTGATCGAACTTGTGATGGCAAATATTCTCCCCTCCGAGCTGATGTCCACTTCCCCTCATGTTACAATCCCGAGGCTGGCCTCACCGACTTCAAGAACAATATGGCCTACCCCGAGGACAATGACGGTTATCTCGACTGCCCCAAGGGTTGGATTCACGTTCCTCACCTCTTCTACGAGGCTTACTGGCGCACCGACAAATTTACTGGCCGCTGGACTGAGGGTGAGGGCAAGCAACCCTTCGTCTTCTCCAATGGCGACGTTACTGGATACAGCAGCCATGCCGACTTCATGGCCGGTTGGGACGAAGACCTCCTCCAGCATATCATTGACACCTGTAACGCTGGTACCGAGGGTATGGACCACTGCCCAGGCCTGACTTATGGTCTCAACGAAGGCGACTGCACCATTGAGTCCGAGGTCGATGAAAAGATTACTGGCACCTTGAGCAAACTTCCTGGAAACAACCCCTTGAGCGGATTTTCTTATGGCGATAAGGCCCCTTCAATGCCCTCCGGCGGCGACAAGGAGAGTAGCCCTAGCAAGCCCTCTGCCCAACCCTCCGCCAGCAAGCCGGCTTCTGGAGAGAAGACCACTGCCGCGGCACTCCCCGGCTACACTAAGCCAGCTTCTGTTTCCACTGATGTCCATGAGGAACCAGTTGCTCCTAAGCCTACTCTACCGTCCAACCCTGCAGTTGTGTCTGAAGCAGCTGCTCAAGCAACCGATGTTCTCTCCAGTGCCCCCAAGCCAACCGACATCTTCGACAAGCCCGAAAAACCCAAGAAGTGCAAGACTAGAGTTCATACCGTCTGGAACACCGTGACAGTCACACAGACAGCCAGTGTGCCTGTGCAGACTGAGGCTGGCACTCCTAGTTACAAGAGAGATCATGTTCGACGACATGCTCACCACCATGGCAGTGGACACAACCATCTCCGCCGCCGTAGCCACCTCCGCCGCTAAGCATTGCTTACTGGTGAACTCGATCTGCTAATAGCATACTTTGAATGGCAGGTCTAGGTGGCAGAAAGCTTTTCTCTCATTTCTTGTGATGATGCATCTACGGAGCATCTTGTATAGGAGCCTAGTGACCACTTCGCTTCCTTGGACCGGAGAATATAAGGTTGGCGATTTCATGAACAGGTATTTTGATTCAAGTTGCGTGGTGCAAGGGAATGGAATTAAGGGGAAGGAAGAAAGTTGTTGGATGATTCGCTTCTACACATGTACATTTATGGAGGACATACCTTGCTTGCCAAGGGCCCAAAGCGCTCGAGCGCACATCTTTTGCCCGTCATGATACCAGGGCATATGCAAAATGCATTCAACCGCAGCACACAAAAGTGATCAAAATGTCCTCGGCATAGTAGCTACGCCCGTTTCTAATCCTACTAGTGACCATGTTGCTCGAGTGAAGAATCTGTTGTCAGCCTAGGATTTTGGACTCTGAACTTAAGAATACTACAACAGTCTCTGTGTACCTTCAGTTTCTCTAAACTAGTATTGTGCCATATTGTATTTTTACTTTCGTACAGTCGCATTCCGAAAACCCTTCCTCAAAGCACACCAGATACAGTAGTACACTTATAACTAAGGTACCTAGTAATGGCTTTGCTCGTCGGCTAAAGTTCGGTTAGAAATTGAACGAACGGCCAGCCTTTCTCTCTTACATTTTCTTCTTCACCACATGACTCTTGGTCTCTCAAAACTACATTGAAAATGTCTCTTTATCATGAGGCAGCAGAGATTCTAGCGGGATCATCGTTTGAAGGCGGCAGTCTCAAGTCGCGTGTTTTCAAGAAGAAAAATCTTAAATCCGCACCAAACCAAGTTTACGCCTTGGTGTTAGAGAGTTGCAAATGGAGCATCATTCTGAAAGAAGTGATTGAGAGATCAGAACTTCTGAAACTTGAGCGCAAGGTTTGCAGCCCGGCCCTACACTAGACTACGGGACGCCTATACTAACTCATGCGCGCAGCTGACCCCGACGTTGTCATTACTTCTTGTACATGACCTTTTGTTGGCCAAGAAGGGAATTGCTCTTCCACAAGGCCATGGTCTTCGTGCATCAATTGAGAGGCACAAAGGACGCATAAGCTCAGAGTTTAAGCTCGCGCGGCTTCGGAGAAAGATACCAACACTCGAGGCTTTGAGAGAGCAAGTTGAGAGACAATGCGCCGGCGAAGAAGCGAATTACCCTCGCTGGGTTCGTGTCAATGCTGTGAAGAGTACACTCGAAGAACAGTTGGAGACGACGTTCTCCAAGTACACTAGAGCCACATCCATCAAGGAGGTCGTCACGAACACTGGAAGGCTCATATACATCGACCCACATGTGCCAAACCTTTTGGCCATCACTACAGGAACAGATCTCACAAAAACCGAGGCGTACACAACGGGCAAAATCATTCTACAAGATAAAGCCTCTTGTTTCCCTGCTTATCTTTTAGATCCCAGAGCAGAGGATGGTGACCTAATCGACGCATGCTCTGCTCCTGGCAATAAGACAACTCACTTGGCAGCGATCCTCAAAGAACATAGACCCGAATCCAGTACGCCAGAGCAGACAATCTATGCATTCGAAAAAGATTCTCGACGAGCACAAACTTTGGAGAAAATGGTCAAAATTGCAGGTTCAAAGCCTGTGACAAAGATTGGATTTGGACAAGACTTCCTACAAGTCGACCCTATGGCAGAGAAGTACAAGTCAGTCGGAGCTTTGCTACTGGACCCAAGTTGCTCAGGGAGTGGAATTGTCGGACGAGATTCGATGCCGGACCTTCACCTGCCAGAAGGTATCAGTACCACAGGAAAGGGTCCGACAGCAAAGCAAAACGGACGCAAAAGGAAACATGAGCAGACGGAGGCAACTGAGGACAGGATCATGATAGATGATGATGGTAACGAGACTGCCATCAAGTCGGAGAAGGATTTAGAAACACGCTTGGAGGCGCTTTCTTCTTTTCAACTAACGCTTCTATTACACGCCTTCAAATTTCCATCAGCAAAACGAATTACATACTCCACTTGTTCAATCCACATGCAAGAAAACGAGCGTGTTGTCATGAGAGCTCTCGAATCCGACATTGCGAAGCAGAAGGGTTGGCGCATTCTGTTGCGGAAAGATCAAGTTTCTGGTCTGAGAGAATGGCCCGTCCGAGGACTCTCTGAAGCCTGTGGAGGCGACGAAGATATAGCAGAAGCCTGCATTCGCTCTTATAAAGATGACGGGCAAGGCGTTATGGGCTTTTTTGTGGCTGGTTTTGTGAGGCCTGACGTACAGAAGTCCGGGACTAGCGGCAACGAGGGTCCTTACGTGCGTGACGATAATGGTGTGATCATTCGTGACATGCTCGGTATGCCAGTCTTGAAAACGACTGGTGAGCATGTCTCTTTAACGGCAAGAGATGATCACAGTGGCAATAGAAAGGAAGAGGAAGAGGATGCCGATGAGGATGAGGAGGCAGATGATAATTCAGAAAGCGAGAGTACTAGCAGTACTGCAGCACATGATCTCAATGCTCGTCAGATCGCGTTTGAAGCACGTCAAGGAACTTACACAGACGAAGATGAGTGGGAAGGCCTTGAAGATTAAACCGGCAGCCCGGGAAAAGTGCAGGGCATTTCTTTCGGCAGATGACAAGACGTCATATCACAGGCCACGGAGATCTAATCCATAACGACAAACGGCTCCCAGTGGATTGAATCTGCGCCTCCTCAATCAAGGACGAAAGAATAGGGGTATAACTTAAAAGACGAAAGACAGCGTGGTATCGGGTGATTCCATCCATCTTACGTGATTAATATGCCTCCACAACTTTTCATCCTGATCGGTAGGCGGTTGTCTGAATGAATCCGAACCCCGTTTACTTTCTGTTTTATATCAAGAGCTTAGTAGGTCACCATGCTGCTACCATCACATCGCGGCGCACTCTGCCGCCATTCGGTGAACAAATAAAAAGCATCTCATACATCTTCTCGACTTGATCTGATGGACTGAGATCAATCCGAAGCCACGGTTGGATCTACTAGGCGTAATAGTTCGAGAAGCTATCAAACGGGATCGTTGGGTACAGGCCTCGAATTGAGTTTCCGTCTCATTGATCAGAATAACATAATGGGGCTCGAAAGAATACGCCGGTTCGTTCGAATCCGAATCGCGGACAACGAAACGGATGTTCAAGACGCCGAGTGCCGATGACATACTAATAAACTATTTTAGCAAAACCTTAACTGCTTATCATTAGTCGGATAAGGTCGGCGGGGTTCGGCTTCGTTGATTTACGATTGATAGCCTACCTATATGTGTTCATCGAAGTCAGCCTGATATCTCCCGATGGGGTTGAGACGTGTTTGATAGAGTGCCATCACCGAAATAGTCTATAGGCGATCAGAAGCGCTGGAAGGGAACCACATTGTCGGTTGTCCTATGCAACCCCGATCCGTCCTGTTGGGCCCCCAGTCCTCAGCTCAAGGTTGGCCCAATTGCTAGACAATATGTTAGATGAGCGGGTGCAGCTACAGGGAAAATGAGCTTGGGGACGGGATTCAAACGGATTTCGGCTGATTGGAAGATTTGATGGTTTCTATCCCGCACCCGTGTGTGGCTGGCATTCATTGGTGTTTGCTAAATGCTTCGTGCCTAAAGCAACTGATAGAGCATATGCCGACCCGTGTCACCTAGGATAGCACTCTGTACGCTCTAACCGGCTCTCTGCTCCAAAGGAAGACGGGTCGTGAATCTGAACAGGGACCAGACAGGACTAAAATCTATCTGAGATGTGTATAATACCTTGGCATGTGCCGTTCTTAGTTGCTCTTATCCTAGCTCTTGACCTGCGGGATCAGATGTTAGTGTACCGACCTGAGGTGTACACCCACATAAAACACAACTGTTTATATTGAACTTTTGTTCGACTTGGGACTTCTGTCTATATTTTTCCCTGAGCGGCGTCACACAGTTGTAAGACTGGAATACACATCGCCATCATGACGGTCACTACACACCCGCAGCCTCCTACGTCTTCAGCTTCTTCAACAATAGCCAATGCAACCGACGTCGAGTCACAGCAGATAAATGCCAAGACATCACACTTCAATCTTATTCTTGACCAAGCCGGCCTTACTGACGCTGTTCTCGACCACGACTACCCTGGTCATGGAACAGAAGACTCACCATATCTTGTTGAGTTCCTCCCCAACGACAGTCGAAATGCATTGAACTTCTCACGATCAAAGAAGTGGCTTATTACAGTCTTGCAGGCCATAGCAACATTGGCCGTTACCTTCGCCAGTACGGCATATTCTGGGGGCCTTTCATCCATCTTGATGCACTTCCATGTCTCAACTGAAGTTGCCATACTTGGTGTTTCCATGTTCGTTCTTGGCTTCGCTATCGGGCCGTTGCTTTGGGCACCACTTTCAGGTTAGACTACCCAAACCCAGCGAGGGCCTTGTCAAGGCAAAGAAGGTCTTCTTGGTAGGTGACTGACTAACAAACATCTCAGAGCTCTATGGTCGACAAATTCCATTCTTTGTCTCTTTCATGGCCTTGACCGCGTTCAATGCAGGTGCCGCAGGTGCCCCGACCATGGCGGCCTTGATAGTCCTTCGTTTCTTTGCAGGCTCTTTTGGATCATCGCCATTGAGCAACGCGGGCGGTGTTGTTGCTGACATGTTCGAAGCTCGAGATCGAGGACTCGCTACCGCTCTCTTTGCCGTGGCCCCTTTCCTGGGCCCTACTATTGGTAGGCCACCCCCCTACACAGAGTTCGACACACAAACCTTTAGGCTCTCGGTATCGTGAAGAAGACGCTGACTATTCCAAAACAGGCCCCATTGCTGGCGGGTTTCTTGGCAAGAGCGAAGGCTGGCGCTGGGTGATGGGGATGACCTCAATTTTCACCGGTGTTGTGTGGATCGTTAACTCACTGGTGATACCTGAAACCTATGCCCCCTATCTCTTGCGTCGCCGAGCAGCTGTCCTTTCCAAAAGGACTGGGAAGGTTTATATCTCCAAGATGGATGTCGGTCGTCCTCGCACTACTATTGCCACACAGTTCAAGACTGCGATACTTCGTCCCTGGGTCCTGCTAATCAAAGAACCCATTGTTCTTCTAACCTCACTGTACATGGCCATCATCTACGGAACACTATACCTCTGCTTTGCTGCCTTCCCAATCGTCTTTCAGCAGGGTCGCGGATGGAGTCCAGGGATCGGAGGACTTGCTTTCACTGGCATCGCTGTGGGAATGCTATTTGCAGTTACTGGGACTATCTTGGACAATAAACGATACGCCCGGGCTGCCGAAGCCGCCGGCGGTCATGCACCTCCTGAAGCTAGGCTGCCCCCTTCACTAATTGGCTCAATACTTATCCCAGTCGGCCTCTTCTGGTTTGCCTGGACAAATGGCAAAGATGTGCATTGGATTGTGTCTATCACAGGCTCGGCGTTTTTCGCTTGCGGCTTGGTTTCAGTTTTTCTTTCACTTTTCAATTACCTCGTTGATTCATGTGAGTCTTATTGCAGCAATGCTTCTTGTATCCTTCAGCTAAACCGTCTAGACTCAATATTTGCTGCTTCAGTGTTGGCTTCAAACTCAATCCTGCGTTCCCTCTTTGGCGCTGCCTTTCCCCTCTTCACGACGTACATGTACAACGACCTGGGAATACATTGGGCTAGTTCTATTCCTGCCTTCCTGGCTGTCGCTTGTGTCCCGTTCCCGTTCTTGTTCTACAAATACGGGGAGACTATCCGTATGAAGTGCGAGTATGCTGCAGAGGCTGCCAACGTCCTTCAAAAGATGCGCACCAAGCACGAGGTGATCACGGAGGATCAAGCCGCTGAGGAGGTTCATGAGGCCGAGTTGGAGCGACGGGCGAGCAATGCTCTTCGCCGCAGCTTAACAAAGACTCGCACAAGCAAGTCTATTCAATGAGGCACTCACCAGTATTCGATATCTCCTTTTCTCAAATGTGTGATGCAAATTAAGCATATATGGAAGTTTCACGGGATAGGGATCTGGGCCATAGCACATCTGATGGCTATCATCACCCGACCTGTAGAAAGCAGCATCAAGGTTGGTAGGATTTGAATTTCTCTATCCGTAGTGGGTGTTGGCATAGATGTGAATTTGGTTACAATAGAATCGATACAGGGGCAAAACTCAACAGTTTATCTGGTCTAATTGCACGATAAGGTCAAATGTATTCTAGTAGCAGCTCAGAGCAGGAATAATAGTAACGTTATTGAATTAAACCTCGCACCACATGTGATCATGGCTGGGTTCTGTTCAAAACAAGATCTCAATTTGTTATGGCCCCCCTCCCCTTTCGTTACGCCTCTGTCAGTTCTGTTTGATTTGTGTTTTCTCTAAAACAGAATTCGGATAATTAGATCGGCCAATATGCGACCAGCGTAGTGAGACCTCGGTAAGCGATTGTTGAGCTGATCTTTTTCTTTGAACACCTGGGCATCTCAGGGTGGCACATCAGTTTCCGCGTCCGGGCCATTCCCCTAACACCTGGCTCAATGTTCAAGACCACCACATGATCCTCATAATCCAGTCCTACGACAAGTTTTTGATGCGGCATACCGGGTTGACCATGGTCTTCACCATCTGCATGAGATTGATCGTGCAAATCCCCGTTGCCACGCCTCTCTCAAACGCTGTGATCCTTCCAGTCGCGTTGGGCTGTGGACTCTGACGAGGGTCGAGGGCACCCATGTCGGGGGCGATGGCATCCTCTGCTTGGGGAAAGCTACTATCACCAGTTCAACCACGAGGGATAAGGGCTCTCTGTGATGACTTTGATAATTTCAGTGGCTCGTTGGGCTCAGTTGAGCAAGGGTAATGGATTGAGCGAGGTAGTGCATATCATGCCTTACATTAACACCCCTGAGTGCATTAAGAGTTGGTACCTTGCATGAACGTTGTTTAGCGCCACATCTCCGGCGCTGGACCCTGTAAGTTACACTACTAAGATTTAATGTCCGAAGCTTAGAAAGCTTAAAACACCAACATATAAATTCGAGATAATTACACTTAGCTAATGTTGTATACTATGCTCACACATTGAGGTAAATATTCCCCTTGAGCGAGGAGGAACTTAGTAGAAGTACTGTACTGCCCGTTGTAATGAATCCGGTAGAGCATACCATACTGGCTGTCGCTCTTGCCAAAACGTTCTGCTGATACCTGAAAATATTGCCTCATTTTCTGGATGCCTGGCAGAATCACGTGCACTTACGCGTTACCCCGCTCCTCAGCTTCCTTTCTTCTGAATCAAAACATCCATCGGCATCCCATCGAAGAAGGATCAAAGCGACGTCGCTACGAATGCTTGGCCGCCACAAGCCAGTCATCATTCCTGTCGTCAAAGCATCTATCGAAATCACACGTTCAAGTCGACATGACCGTAAGAAGCTTGCTGCAGACTTTAGAGCTACATGCTAACATACATATATAGAATCAATACGATACAATCAATGTTGGTGGTGCCGGTGCAGTGGTGGTGAAGCAGATCAGGGAAGGCAACAAAACTTAGGACCTCTATCCTAAGTGATGAAAATATTTAGGTAACTCTAGCCTGAGCTTGGAGGGTTCTTTACTAAGTTTATTTTAGCATTCTCTTCTTCTCAAGGGCAGATGCAGATATGAGCAATGCTTATAAAAGGGGTTTCTGGGAAGATCACGACTTTTTACGCGAGGCATATATCATATCATGGTTAGGATAATCAAAGCGTTCACGACGAACATGCTTAAACTGGATTATCTTTGTAATTTGCTCATATACAACAGTCATAATGATCTCGCCTCATTACTCATTAACAAAGTCTACAACCAAGACATCTGTCGAAATTGACAAACAAGCCTTTTACATTACCTGAATTCATCACCACATTAAGCTCCATTTCTATACACCTGTGCACCTTGGTTTCTGAACATGATTGTGTCTCTCCGTTGAAGAACCATCAACGCTCGGTTCAACGCTTGTTCGCTGTATCCTTTGCCTTCGACCATTTCCCTCCTAAGTGTAGATAGGCTAGTACTCCAGCCGATAGGCAGGCGACGTTTGAGCTCTGTCTCAAGGCGGTTGACTTCATCGTTCAACTCGCGACTCCCCTGATTGCTGCCCTGATTGACGGCATCCATTGTAGAGCACAGGAAAAGTCGAATGGCCTCATCGACATGTACTTCGGTGGCGATGGGTGAAAGGGTGAGCTTAGCAAGAGACTCGGTGATACGGACGATAGCCTCGAGTTGACGGACTGTGATGGGAATAGAGGAACGTGTGTTTGCTTCCATCTCAGCAGCATGGACCTGGCGTCGGATGGAGACGAAGTGAGAAGAAAGCTTTTCGGCAGCCTCGGAACTCAGTCTGGGTGCGCAACGTCTGTCGGATATTAGTATAAGCAAGATCGAAAAGGTTGGAATTGCAACTCACGTCTTGCAGTAGGTGATGTATCGTCGCATCTTGTCAATGGGAATTTCGGTTTCAGTCATGTCCTCGGCGCCTCTACCATTCATCTGGATACTGAGAACGTGCTTGGCCATAGTCTCATCCTTCTCGCGGCTATGGTCATCCTTGACAATGAAAATCATATCAAAACGTGACAGAATAGTAGTCTGAAAGTCGATGTTTTCTCCAGGAGTCTTCATATCATCATACCGACCAAAGATAGGATTGGCAGCAGCCAAGACTGATGTTCGCGCATTCAGAATAGTGGTGATACCGGCCTTTGCGATTGAAATAGTCTGCTGTTCCATAGCCTCATGAATCGCAACTCGATCTTCGTCTCTCATCTTGTCGAATTCATCAATACACACAACTCCTCCGTCAGCCAAAACCATGGCACCGCCCTCGAGATAGAATTCCCGAGTAGATTGATCACGTTGAACAGATGCTGTCAGACCTGCAGCGGAGGAGCCCTTTCCCGAGGTGTATATAGAGATAGGAGCCGCTTTCTCGACGAATTTCAGAAGTTGTGACTTGGCTGTACCGGGGTCACCAAGAAGCAATACGTTGATGTCGCCTCTTAATTTCATTCCATCGGGAAGAATTTTCTTTGAGCCACCTAACAACAAACAAAGAATTGCCTTCTTGATATCGCGGTTACCGTAAATAGAGGGCGCAATGCAGTCGGCCATGACGTTGTATATATCGGGCCGTCTGCTGAGCTCCAGGAATTCTTGCTCCTCTTCCTCTGAGAAAGTTGCATTCCCCTTGGCTGCTTGATCGATATCTGTCTGGATCCCAACCGCTCTGAGATAAGGGGTACGGATGGCTACAGCACCACCATTGGAAGAGTTCTTAGAAGCCTTGTTTTGGTAGATCGAGAAGATGCCCATAACAGTACATCTCGATCCGGGAACAACCCTGTTTGTGAGGTATCTGTCAGCTGAGATGAGAACGTGTCGAGGTAGTTCTCCGACAGGGACTTGATCGGGAGCCTCTTGAAGCTTGATGATCTGTTGATCAACAAAGCCAGACTTTTCGTGAACAACAAAGTAGGGATCCAAAGGACATTTTGGAGTTGGATCATTGGGAACTCGGCTACGAGCACATTGTCGAGGCAGAGTGACACCTGTGAAGCCACCTAGAACAGGGATGTTTTGTGTGTGCCCGCAGTTGCGGCATTGGATATGGAGTCCTGTCGCCTTGGATGACATAACAGAGGCGCCGATGACAATACCCGGGACTCGCACCAGTCGCGCGATGGTCACGGAATCGAGGTTACGGATCGAGACGTCGTCGGCATTCGAGTGAAGAAGAAGTTGGTGATCAGGGATCTCGGCCTTGGGCTCATGGGGGAAGACGATACGGTGTGTGCATTTTTTTAGTGCATTTTCAAACTATTGACTTGTTAGAGAATTATATATTGCGCGCTGCGTGGTCCCTACCAGAGGGATAATCTCTGCTGGCTCAGATGTCAATCGGTGCGCGAGCTCTTCGTTGAAGCTGATCAAGTCGTTGATGTTGACATCACAGAAGTATCTCTTGAGAAGGGCATTCTCTCGGAGTTGATCTCTACAGCACTGTTATTATGAAGAACTGTCGAAGGCTAGACATTTGGGGGCAAACCTGTAGACGAAGTTGTTATCCAGTCGAAAATCAAGGATGAATGTTTCAAGCTGTGTCTGGAGCTGCATTCGAGTATCGCCATTTTCAGCGTAGCTCGGCTCATAGACGTGAGCCGAGTAGATTGATCCGCGGTCCATTGTGTGTCTGCGTGATTTTGAATAATCTGGTAAATCACTCCTTTCCTGAATTCGTTGCAAGCCTAAAAGTTGACCAGGGAGTTTGGAGATCTTGTTTGTGGATCGATGGAGGGGCTTTGCTCCGCAAGTTGGAAGGGTAACCTTAGGTCAATTTACGCGAAAACGCGAAGTCCCTCGAGACGCGACGCGTGTATATAGTGGTTGCAGCTCTACCTTAAGGGACAGTTATCAAAAGCTCAGCGCTTATCATCACGTGTTGACGCCAAGGCAATAATCGGTTTAGGGGGGAAAGTTGCGTAACTTACAAGGTGTCTAGACGGCGAGGTACTGAAGGTAATATTCAAGACCCTTTTTGGTGATGATGGCGCATTCTTGATTCCGATCCTCTCTTTTCTTCTCTTTACTTCATTGTCCTTTCAAATCTTATCTATCATATACATTTGACGGTGCACATTTTGTTTGCAATCCTTTCAGCGATGATACCCTACTAATGCACCATCTACATCCCACATTCACCTCTGAAGCTGTCCTTGCTTATCCGGATCTCCATTGATCATGTTCTCTCCCAGCTCTCCCAACGCTACCAAGTCTGCGGACAACCTTGCGGCATTGTCGCCTATAGGTCGCGGGGATCTTCCCTTTCACAGGTAGTCTTATGTGCCTTTATTACATACTAACAAACGAGACTAACTTGGTCGCAGCAACAGTCATAGGCATGCTCAAATGCATCCCCACCCATCATCACGACGTGGCTCTACAGCGAGCTCTATTCATTCAGTAGGAGGTATTCTTGACAGTGCTCCCAGCAATTTGGCAGCTTCAGTATACGAGTCAAGTCAGAATGGTTGGTTTTACTTCGCGGACCTTTCATCGTAAAGCTAACCTCTCGAAGCTATCTCAACCCTTCTTCAACCCCCAATTGTACGAACTGGTCTTCAGCCTCACACCTCAGCACCCGCCTCAACCGCGCATAAACCCCCAACCGCTCGGGATATCCCCCCAGTAACGTTGACAAACATAAAAAAAGTCGACGCTGAGGAATTCAAGCCCTATTTGTCACAGATCGGAAGCCTATACGACCAGCTTCAGCGCTTGAAAGAGAGCGACGAGGATGCCAACAAAGAGCAGCGCACTGGCCGGCAAGATACCCCGACCGAATCGAGTGGTGACGGATACTTACGGCCGGGCCCTAAACCTCGTCCAACGCGGAAAGGCTCGACTGCATCGCTTTCTTCGATAAACTCGAATGATGGTCACAGTCCTGTGAGAAGACCAAGTGCTGGCTTCATTCGAAGGTCCACCCATGGACCTCCTCCGCTATCAACGATCCCAACTGTGTACTTTGACGATGAATTCCATCTCGAGAATCCCCGAACTTTTGACATTGTGAGCGAACGATCCGAGGTTATCCGACCCGCCAACGCCAATGACGGGCAAAGCTCACTCAACGGAAGCGCTGCCGCGCCAAGGAAGGCTCTTGCCACCAATGCAATTTTACAAGAGAAGTTGTCTTGGTACATGGACACTATCGAGGTTCATCTAATCAATTCCATCTCTACTGCATCAACAACGTTTTTTACTGCCCTAGGATCGTTGAAGGAACTCCACTCAGAGGCCGCGGAATCCGTGGGGAGAATTAAGACACTCAGAAAAGAGCTGAAAGCTTTGGACGAAGAAATTGCAACCAGAGGCCTCCAGATTGTCTACCAGCGAAGGCGCCAAGAAAATCTACGTCAACTCAACGATGCTGTGCTTCAGCTGAGGCAGATTGCGGATGGCCTCGCAAGCTGTGAGACGCTAGTGGACGAAGGAGAAGTCGATAAGGCACTGGCGAATATCGACTCTCTTGAAAAGCTTATCGCAGGCGAAAGGGACGCTACTACTGCAAATGAACCTGACATTCAGTTGCGGGACCTGCGTTCAGCTTCAGCTTTACAAGGCGTCCACGCGGATCTAACAGCTTTGCGGTCTCGTATAGGAAAGGCATACGAAACCAACTTTCAGAATATTCTAATACGTGATCTACGACGACACGTCGAATCTGTGTCATCCCAAGAGATTCTTCTCAGGTGGAGTAACGCAGCGAGTCGATCCAAAGGTAGCCATGCTAGGTCTCCTTCAGTCTTTCCCACCTATCTCACAAACACCGATGAATTGAAGACCGAGCTGCTGCCCAATATGATTGGTCTGCATCGAGCAAAACATATCGCAGAAGCGACTGTCGCATACCGAGAGTCTGTCTTGCGTGAAATCCGAAACTTGATCAGACGCCCTCTGCCCAGTTCTACAGATGATGACAATGAGTCGATGATGTCAGTCTCTACTGCAAGTGGTGGCCGTCATCTATCAAATCAGGAGAAGTCTTCCATTTTGGCACGGAATCTTCGCTCTTTGTATCCTGAGGATGGTGAGGACCTTCTGATCAAGATCTACATCGGAGTCACGGAGACACTCAGGAGACTTACGACACAAGTCAAGGTCTTGTTGGAGATTACCAGCTCCCTCACCGAGAGCCCACAAGGGGAAGGGTTGATGTCTCCCACAGTCAGATCGCCGATATCTAGTCCGAGACCAGATAGATTCCCAAGCAATCCTATGAACAGTGCAACATTCGAGGCTCAGGAGGAGCTCCACAAGAGCCTTGACGTTACTAATCTCCTTGGCCAAGCCGTCGACGTGGCTATTGAGAAAATCGTCAAGGTCTTGAAGGTTCGAGCAGAGCAGACTGCACAGTTGCCTTTGACCCTCTTCCTCCGTTACTTTACACTCAACCTCTATTTTGCCACCGAATGCGAGTCGATCTCTGGCCGAAGCGGCACGTCACTCAAGAATGTGGTTAATGGACACATCAAGGACTTCGTGCAACGGAATCGCGATGCTGAAATGCAGAAGCTGGCTCAGGGTATGGAATCCGATCAGTGGAATGCCAAAGACTTTACCGAGAAGAACACCGAGTTGCTCAACACCATCCTGGGAAGCAGCACGCATGATCCTCATGAGTGGACAGACAGTACCAAGATTTGGATACCTAGTTCGGAATTAGAGCCTGACAATAAGGACGATGCAATCGAAACAAACGGAACCGGCAAGGAAAAGACCAGGACTGCTACAATCGATTCAGAGACGTTCATGTTACCAAAGTCAGCCATTCTATGTTTGGATGGAATCGCCAAGTTCTCTCATCTGATCAGCGGCATACCGTCTATGACTGTTGATATTGCGACCTCATTAATCGCGTATCTTCAGCTCTTCAACTCAAGATGCACACAGCTTATTCTTGGTGCCGGGGCAACGCGGTCAGCTGGGCTAAAGAACATCACCACCAAGCATTTGGCCTTGGCCTCCCAGGCGCTCTCATTCACAGCAACTTTGATCCCGCATGTTAGGGAATTTGTGCGACGTCACGCTGGATCCGGAGCGAGCGTATCAAATCTCATGGGTGAGTTCGACAAGATTAGACGACTACTGCAAGAGCATCAAGATAGTATCTACCAGAAACTGGTTGAGATCATGGGCGGCCGAGCAGCCATTCACTCACGGACGATGAAGACGATCGACTGGGATGCAGATGGAGACAAGGGCGTCCATTCATACATGGAAACATTGGCGAAGGAGACAACTACTCTGCATCGTGTCCTAACAAAGCATCTCCCCGAGACATCAATTCAGATGATCATGCTTCCTGTGTTTGCTAGTTACAGGGATCAGCTTGGGTCAAGTTTTAGAGAAGCAGATCCCAAGACTGAAACTGGCCTGAAAAGGTACGTTCTGTTGAGTTTTAATTAGGCAATTCAACTGACCATCTCCAGTATGAACAACGACATTGAATTCCTCACGACAAAACTCGGAAAACTGGATGGCTTTGGGGAAACGGGAGAGTACCTACAAAAGATCATCAAGTCTAAGCAGGTCAAGGTAGTGGAGCCGGTAACAGAAACACCCGCAGATGAAAAAAGAGATGATGAATCCAAGGAGAGTGAGGCGGTTCCTGCATCGGAATCTACGGCGGAGAAGGAAGAGAAGTAGATATTATGACAACTTAACTAAGAGCACCTTTCTTTCGGGCGAATGATCGAGACAGAGTCTGGTTGCACGAAGTGACTCCTTGCAGGACAAGCAGCAGTAGTTGCATTGCTAACGTTCACTCAATCCCGACTCGCCTTTGATCAGCGGAGATGTAGACAATGAGTTAATGTAAAAAGATCCGCCGGACGTCGAGTTCACACCATAAATTCGCTCTCACAGTTGAGAGTTATTATAGTTCCGAGTTATACTATTGTGAGCAAGATTGGTACCGGTAGTTCTGGAGACTGGCGCCAAGCTTCTCATTTTTTTTTTCCCACAACCCGCATTCCAACCGAACTGGATTCCAGACTCTCAAGCTCCATCCGAACACCTATCTTTCGACAAGCAACTAAGTTAGGCTTGAATACCCGACGGGAGGAAGCTGTCAAGACTTGGCGAGAGCCGCTTGCTCGGGTTTCCGAGATCTCGGCAGGGTCCTCAATGGCGCAACGCCGCCTCTTCGTGCCGTAGAAGCTGGCATCTCGGAATTCATTACACTGATGGTAATGCTTAGCTTCTCTTTACAGGCTGAAAGGCCAGCTCTTTTTTCATTTTCCATTCTCAAAGCTAGGTTGATCTGAGGTTTTCTTGTCAGTGACAATTCCCCAGTACTATTATCCCTTGTGCACATTAATAACGCCAAACCCTGAAGGCACAAACCAGGGGAATGCAAAAAAAAACAAAAAAAAAAAAAAAAACTCAAGACCATTATCCTAAGTATTGAAAAGACTTAGGCAATTTAGTCTAAGTTTAGGGGAGTCTTTACTGAGCTTATTTTGGCACCCTCTTCTAAAGTCTTATATTTTCTTGCTCCCTGAGGAAACCTAACAGGTGTAGTTTATTACACTACAGTTAGTGAGCTTTTATTTGCGACTCGCATGTTTGTTGGACAGAGTATCCCGAAGTCGCACAAGCACAAGCGCGGAATAACAGTGACACTCCCGCGACCGGTTCTGTCTGGTTTTCTCGTAAACAGAAAGTTTTGGCTGAAGCGCGGGTTCAATGTTGGGATAATCATACTTCGCAGGGGTACATGATCTACAATCAGGGTGATCGATCAACAGCAACGCGATCAGTCAAAACTCAATTCAGTAGCGGCTATTTCTTGCTACCTTGTTTACTTTCCTAAGAAGAAACATCAAGCAGCGAAACCTCATCTTTTGCCATTGCCCCTTTAATTCAAGCCTTATTAACCACGGTGTCCAGTCAGCGCCAACTTGGGTAACCAATATGGCGCAACTCACTGACAGTTTGCCTACTGTACCTACGTTAGATCAGAGACTCGCATGCAGGCCACGTTACATTCCAGCCAGGGCCAGGCACAACCTTGTTCCTGCAGACACAACATCAGGCCGTGATGCGTAACTGACGTGTCCTCTCTCCTCTTTTGTCAGGCGACGGTGAGAAACCAAAGAACAGTAGTTGACACCCGGCGGGCTTCCAAATAACGAGGTCATCCCAGAAATAGAGCCAGTCAGCGTTCCGCCAGACAAGGAAAAAAGGCCAGGGATGGCAATTTGTTTCAAGTCTACATGTGGCTGTGGCTTCGTCATCCAATTACGCACACAACACAATCTCAAATCTTTTTTCACATGGCGGGATCAAACAATATTGGATGCGCACAGGTCAAAACTCTATGTCTTTAAGTCTATATGTCCAGGTCTAAAGTCTAAAAGTTTGTTGTCCCAAAGGGAGAACCTCATCTTTTTGTAAAGGAGCTTTTGCGCCCTAAGTCAAGTATGTACAAAGAAGTATATGTAAAAGTCTCTCCAGACATGGTCCAGATTCCAACGAGTGTAAGAAGATGTTCATAGAATGTAGAACGAGTGCCAGCCTCAATTCTCTTGCTGATACAAGAGACATCAAGCCTGTGATGCTACGAGAGCACGGAAAGAATGACGCTGCTCCGTATTCAAGAGTCCCAAAGAATGTGACTCAAGTACTGTTTTGTCCTTGTCCTGTCTTGCCTGTGTAATCCATACATCCATCCATAAGCGCCACCTGCTCCAGCCTAAAGGTCTATGAAGAAAGGCCTCGGTTTTTGCAACACACGAGGGGTATCTTTCGGGGTATGTAAAACGAGAATCGTGTAGTGTAATGTAGAAAGGGATTCATATCATCGTCAACGCGGTGTTCAACGCCGCAGCGTGAAAATGTAAAAGGAGGGGGTGGTGAAGAAGTGAAGTCAAGGGCCGTCCGATGAATTGGCGACATGGACGTTTAGTTAGACTGGGCCTTGTAGGGGCTGGCGCCGTCTCCAAGGGTGGTGATGAGGTCAACCTCGTCAGTGACCTTGGTCTGGACATCATCAGGGAGCCAGTAGCAGTTGTCGCAAGGGAAGGTCTCGCAGCCAGACATGGGGGTGGCAGCAGACTTGGGCCACATCTGCTTGACGTTGTCCTTGTCGTTGGGGTCCACGATGGCAGAGACGTCGAAATAAGTCTTGCCGTTCCAGCCGCCGAAGGTGACCTCACCAAGCATGCCGGGTTGATCAGCCTTGCCCTTCTGGACAGCGTAGAAGTTGCCGATGTACTTGTCAGGGAAGTCAACAGTAACCTCCTTGGCCGAGCTGACAGTAACAGATTCGGGGCCCTCGTAACCAGGGTCAGGGGTGAAGATGATGGTGCGCTCCTTGTCGTCAAGAGTGACAAAGGTGACCGAGGCGGCGGCAGCATAGGTAGCAGAGGCGACGAGGCCGACGAGAGCAGTAGCGAACTTCATGTTGGCGGTATGATTTGGGTATTGTAAGGGGGATATGTTTGTATGGAGAATTCTCGATTGTCGTCAAGACAAGAGTATTGAATTTTTTTATGCAGCGTCTGATAAAGGACTGAATCAGAACTTGTGATACTCCGAAGTAATGGAGTAAGTTGGTGGTCGAGAACTAGCTCGTTCAAAGTTGATCAGGGATCGTGATAGACTGTGCTTCCAAAAGGAATGAGAAGCTTTGAGTCAAAGGAATGATCGTCCGGAGACAAGAGTGTAATCTGAAACGGAAGGACTGTGTGTGTTGATCAGGGCAAACATCTGGAGAAAGGAGAGAGGAAGGCCCGTTTTATAAACAATATCTGGACACGACAGAACCCAAAGACCTGGCGTACTATACGGAGGAGACTAGGGTTGCCGAGATCAGATTTGTCAAGGAAAAGGCTCAAGCGCCTCAGTGGAGTCAACACACGAGGAGGGTGAGGCTAGGATGTCTTGTCTTGACTTGACTTGACTTGACTTGTCCCGACGGGCTTTGCAAAAGCCTTCCCGGTGGTGTTGTGGGGGTGAGTTATAAGTGTGGATGTGACTTCGATGTGAACGGAACCACTTTATCGGCCAACAGTTCACAACACAAAGCTGAAATGAACTATCCGTACACTGTGCTCTACTCAGAGCAACCCAACTTGCCTATGCATCGGTAGGTCAGGCCCTGTGATACCAACAAAGTCTCTGTTCTCCCCCGTACCAGCACTTCTGCAGTGATTCCATTGCACCTTTCATCTGCCCCAGCACGAGTACGAGCACAAGCACATACATATGTACATACATTGTATGTATCATACTACGGTGAATTGCGTGTCCCTGTGGTGGTGTGGGTGTGGGCTCATTCGGCTGCTCCTGACTGGTCCGGGGGATGCTTGTTGAGTGCGGGCCGTTTCTATGTTTAAGCTTTCAGAACAAAGGGAGGCCAGGCCGTTGTTTCAACGCTTTCCTTTGTGGCTTTTTTCATCTTGTCTTCGGCTTGAGAAAACAATCGCTTCTGGTCGCTCATTCGTTGTCTCCAAATGAACCAATTTGTGTCAATTAGGACTTCATCTCAATTATTATTTTGTGACTTGGGGGTAGTGTTTCACCGCACAGTAAGCGCGCGACAACAAAGGAAGCATCCAAAAGATAGACACATACAGTACTGTGCAGTACAGGACAACAAATCCAGAGCTAGAGCGGCCCCAGCCATCTAGAGGAAATCCGGTTCGAAAGACAAGCTTCTGGGTCCTCTTTCACATGGGACTAAGGCAATGCTGTCCCTACCAGTTTGGGCCAAGAAGCCGGCAGACAAGAGACAAGAGGCGTCTGTCAGCGATTCAGCGTAGCCGCTCCCACCCAGTTCCGCGGCTACACTACCGGTACTGTACAGTACTGTGCCCTCTAAGCCTGCAAGGGAGGGGCCAGGTCCCATAATATCGCTCTCTTTTTCTTCTAGCTGCAGTTTGGCTTGATTCGACTAGCTGCTTCTGGTCTCCCATTGGCTAGCTGTTTACCACCGGTGCCTGGTACCTGACAGGCGTCCATGTGGTTGGACCTGGAAGGATTGTTTCGAAATCTGCTCTACGCAAGGAGGGTGTGAGAAACCTTTCTCTTTCAGGTTGTCGGATAACGGGAGCAAACGTACCGTACAAGGGTCCAACGGTTGGGCAGAGCTCATTGCAACTTTGCAAGCTGACCGGTGTGCACGTCAGCAAAGCCTGCAGGACCAGAACACAATTTTCTACGGTTAAAATTATGGACTCTGCTGACACTCTGCCGGGAATACATAGTCTGGTCCCATGCAAGCACTTAGCTTCGTTTGTTGGCATCATCAACGACCCGAGACTTCAATGAAAATTCTGAGATCCTGGTACGGCTGGCTGGGCCACTGACGCCAATGTGGCTTTCCCTTCCGCGACCTCAAACTTACGTATCCATTACCGACACGTGGAGACTGAATCAATAACCGTAGCCACTGCGGCTTTTCTGAGTCTGCAAAGGCGAACAGACTTTTCGCGGTGCGGACACTAACGACTCGACATTCCTAGCCAACGCACCGTTGAAGGATGTCAGGAAGTGTTAAAAAGGAAGAGAAAAAGTGCACGTGAGCGCCATGATCTGTTCCCTCGGTTACTGTCTTTTGGTTCTCCTGGGCCTAGTCGCAGAGTCCAGACCCTCAAAAGATCATGATTCAGTTCTTGACGATGGTCCGGTTTTGATGAATAAGAAAAACCCGGTATATGTTGCCACGTCGCGACGACAACAAAGCAAACCAAGAATTTTCTCCCAGTTTGCTGTGCCTGGCGCTCAATTGCCCCGAGTCTGCCACGCTCCTGACCCTGTTTATGTAGAGTAACCCACAGGCCGATAACATCCATCTCAATGGGGATCAGGGTAGGGCTGCCGCGTCACCAATGATCAACTCAAGTTAATTTTGAAGAAGCCTGCATCCTTGCGATTTGCGACTCAGGTACGGAGTACTGGGGAAACGATTCGTCACATTCCCCGAAGGATACTGCTGGAACAATGGGGTTCTCCGTCGGCACGAGATGGCAAGGTGGGAGTCGACCCGATGATAGTATGCTGGCGTCCCAATGCCACCAATGCTTGCTGGGTATTCGCGAGAATGATTTGTTGATAGCTGCGCCATGATGCTAGGTTGCGTCGGCCGAGGAGACGAGCAAAATAGGATTATGGGTCAGGGTTGTGCCTGAGGCCCCTACACTAGACAAGCATGGAACTTAAACGGATTTGTATGAACGGAGTGGGAACAAAAGAAAAAACCGCTTCCTTGTTGCGTTCAAAACGTCGCGGACTTTCTTCCGTCTTGGTGGTCTAGGCCGTTACCCACAGTACGAAACTGTCATGAAAGGTTTTGCGCCGCGCGGTTTTTGGCTTCCCTCTCAAATTGTTGGCCTAGCCCGAGAAGGTTCCGTTCTACACGTTCTGCAGCCAAGAAGCGAGTGAGTGTGCCACGGTGTGCAAGTGTGTTAAGACTGGCTGTTATAGGCCCGTGGCGTTCCATTTTGAGGTCTGACGTTCACATCACCAATCTTTATTGATTGTCGATCCCACTGCCCTTGACCAGATTTGATAGCATGTGAAGGATTTTGCAACAGCAAAGTCTGGGGCTGAACGAGCTTTTGGTTCCCGATCAGACACGATCGAGTGTATCTTGCCTCATGCTACATCGTGGATGACATGTCCTCTTCTCGCCAAATTCGAACCAAATCTAGTGTCTAGCCAGCGATGTCGGCAGAAAGTTCGTCGTTGCGAGTCATCGTAGCTGCCAGACCAATTCTTGCTGTATGCAGAAGAGGCTAGGCCTCATGTCACTACCGCTTGATCTTTCCTTTGACAATAGTTGTCAGAAGTCCTCTCTCAAGCACACTCACACATATACTTCTTAGTCTCGTGTGCCGGATTGTAGAAACGCAGGCGTTCTTCCAGTGAGCGGTAAATCGTCCTCAAAAAGCGGTTCAGAACTTCAACTATGTCAATAACTTCCACACTTCAAAGTTCGGTTGATCAGATGCACGAACCTGCGTGCGCTACTTTGCTTCAACTGATGTGCGAAGTTCAGATGCTGGGAAAACATTGCAGTAAGTGGAAAGGTCCACAATTTCGGAGACCGGCCGGCAACCCGGTGATCTTTAAACTGAGGCCGAAGGTACTTGATCTGATCCGTTACCGAAGAACAAGTCTCCACTCCGAGCTCAAGTCTGTCCGCACACATCGGCCGGCAAGTCTCCCTCTCATCGTGTTGGTTTTGAGGTCTAGAACAAGGTTCATGGCCAAGAAAGTAGTAGAGTGTGTAAGAAATGCCTCATCTGAGGCGCGGTGGTTGTTGAGAAAGTTTGGAAACACTGGAATGTTCAAGTCCCAGGTGATGGTAAGGGCTTGTGATAATGTTTGGCCTCATCTCAATAGCGCCCAATGATGGCCGTGGAGTTTTGTAGACTCGGGTTGAGCTCATGGGATTTTGGCAGCTCAGGGTCAAGGAGTCGACCTCTGCGGCTTGACTTCTGCTGGGTCAGTTGAAGATATCATGCGTGCTTTTCCCTCACGTCCGAACTTGGCTGAGAGGAGACCGCACATAGCCATGTGCTTTGCTGGTCAGTTTCAACGTGCCAGGAAAGTTCATTGCGCGGTCTTGTCACCTTACGCTAGGCTCTAACCACCTGCGGTGGATGGTGGGAGCATAGAATCTTGGGACTTTTCAGGTAGGAGTGGCGTGCTGAGTACAAAGTGAAGAAGTTGTGACATGCCTCTTTCAGTGATTCATACTCGGCGTCCGTTGAAGTGTAGAATGGAAGCTTCCCTCGATCTATGTGTTTATTAAGAATAAGAATTTGCGAAGAGTTCACTGTGAGGTCGTGGATATGCAGATGAAGTGCTCGAGGTGGGGTGAATTGAATCTTGTGACGACTTCCGTTGCTTCATGAACCGACACGTGACCTTGACTAACGAACTCCGTTCTACGGCTGTGCTCCTTGAAAGTTGTTGATAGGCATTGATAGGTTTATCTGTGTGGTGATGTGCTATTTATTTATTTTTTATTCGTGATAGCTTCAAACTTCCAGATTATTCTCGCATATTTGGATAGTTTGTCTTGATTTCTGTGCCCGAGTCTTGTAATTAGAGACTCTCAAACGCACGACGCTATCAAGCTTCCTCAAAACAATTATCTGGGGATACAAACTCACGAAAACAAGAAGGTTAGATGATTATTGATAGAGATCTACTGATGTCAATGTCAGTACGAACGGCCCGTTTCCTTGACGACCTATCTAGGTATCTCACCCATGGTCGTTTTACCCTATTGCTCTTAACCTTCCTCCTAACACTAGGTATCATCACACAACATGACTTGACTATATAGAATCGAAGATGTACGTGAATTGAGAAGTTCTTAACTGTTGCGTATAATGCCTTCTGTGTTAGTGGCAGTTATGTCACTATGCCCATTACCAAATCCCAACTTCTTAGCTTGTAACATTGAAAGTATTGCATTTATGTAATCCAAAGCTGATACTTAAACAAACTCTTGAAATCCAGAAGGATATCTGAACGAATGGACTCGCCGCTCATTGCAATATTATGCAGCTGAAAGAGGCGCACACCGATGCCGAAGGTACTTACATCGCCCAATAACGAGATATGAGATCATGACTTTACATCGCGTCTACTTCGTCACCGTCTCAATAAGACTTTGCCCGCCCACAAAACATCTGTATAAAATCTGGTGCAGGATTGAGATTTATTTGAGTTACCCTAAGCGTGATTATATCAATAACTCGGTTATATAATTCTTCATCTTGTGTTTGTGAAAGCCAAGCAAGCCCTGTGACGGAAAATGTCGATTTGGTGAATATCTTCCATATAGTTGTCCCATCCTCTGCATCCTCTGCATCCATAGAGAGCCATCTTCAGCCCTACATTCACATCGGAGTCTCCCGTCGTTCACGTATATTCGGAAATCCCCTAGTCTCTTGATTTAAAAAGTTATTCGGTGGTTTCCATATGCGCTCACATGTCAGTTTGCGAAGTATAAAAGCTGCCTGGTTATCTTCAACAATCGAGTGTTTAACATTTTCTTGACATCCTCATATCTTCCCCAAATACCATCTTTGGCCTCCATGTTCAGACAAAAACTTGACAACAAAGATGAAGATCTACAAGGCTTTCTCAGCGGTCGTGCTCATTAGGGGTATTACTGCTGGCTCTGTTCCAGTGATGTCGCCCGTCCCGAAACCGCCCTTCAAAAATGAAACGGAGCACAGCACGGCCGCGACCCTCGTGACCACTATCACTTCTGACTACTCATTTTATTGTCCTGTGAGTCTAAACTACAATGTAAGCTGAGTTCAGCTTGACTAAGACTATAACAGGAACCTACCACGTTTCACCATAAAAACCTCACTTACACGGCCACGGAGCCAACTTATTTGACCATCACGAGTGAGTAATGACGACTGTCTACTCATTCCTGGGTTTCAGTTGACATATGAGACAGACTGCCCGTGTACTGTCGCTTACACGCAGAACACAAAGTCCCCTGGGACAGTTGCCTATCCCACGGCCCCCCCTGGCCAGCCAATGTCCCCCACGCCTCCGGTGATGTCCTCATCTGCTCCTGCAACACCGCTGCCTCCTAGCAAGCCGGCCCCACCTCCTACCAAGGCTACAGTCCCGTACTCTGAGCCTTCTCTTCCACCAGCAAACCCCAAGTC
>JAADJF010000249.1:0-44007 GCA_012932015.1 Fusarium acutatum | reverse complement strand
TTTTTTTTTTTTTTTTGGAATTGGTCAAGTTGCATGTAATGGATGGATACGCAGGCGTCTAATGGTCACAGCAAAAAGCAGGAAATAGCAACGATGGGGATTTCGTGGCAGGTCTAGTTAAGTAAAACAGAAACTAATATCATGCATATATTACATCTTTTCAAAACTTGTCCGTCAGTCCGACTTAGTTGCCCAGGGCAAACATGATGGAGGTATAGGCGGCCATGCACTTGAGCGACGTATCGCAGAGGAAAGAGCCGATTGAGCCACTAGGTTGGTCAAGTTAGCAAATATCACAAGATGGAGACTGCCTCAGTAGGTATACATACCCCATGCGTCCCTTGGGACCACCAGCAGAGTAGCCAATGGCGTAGAATACACGAGAGAAGGCCCAGCCAGCACCAAGAACGGCAGAGGCAACGGGGAAACGAAGACCAGAGATCAGAAGAGCACCAAGGAAAGAGATCTGATTCTCGGTGAAGTTGGCGTGCGAGCGCTGGGCTGTAGAAGAGAGAGTTAGTAATTGACACTTGGGTTTGGTGGGTGGTACGAACCGCAGTTGAACTTGAAGGCCTCGGCGTCCTTCTCAGCGAGCTCGTTGGAAGCGTAGGCGACGGGATACTTGATACCACTTCGCTTGCGAGCCTTGCTAGTGAGAAGAACGTGGAGAGTGTTGATGAAGAAGGTGGATGTGGCGGCCACGAGGACGAAGCTAGGAAGAGTGTCAGTTGTTTGAGGTTGAGGTTGAGACAATGGGATTGTCCCTTACCCGTATTCAGCGGGGAGCTCGAGGACGAGAGACATGGTGGAGAGAAGATGGTTTAACTACGAGGAGTATGAAACTGAATGTAGATAGTTGTGCAATGGCAAGAGTTGAGCTGGTATGGTCTTGTTACGTTGTGGTTGGCCCCTCGGTCTTAAGTAGTGATTAATGGGTTCCCAGTAACGGGATGATGAAACTACCAACGGAACGGATCTAACGTGTCCGGGAGAGTCAGGTTAGCTCCACCTGGGGGAATAATCCACCGACTCTTCTAGTTGTCTCGTAGGTCCATGCCATGGCCAACAAAGCACAGTCGGAGGGTTCTAATCCTAGGCAGTTGCGGGAAAACGTATCAATTCTGTACAGTAAATAGGTGTTGTCTGCATAAGGCAGGTCGTCACCCAGTCTTGTTCAGCCTCGGAGTATCGCTTATGCGTGCGAGATCCGCTCCGCGCGACGAACCGAATAGAAATACGACGGGCGTAGGTATTTGATGACGAGAGTAATCCCCGAGTCTTGATTTTCGTACTGTGATCATATTTCGGATTTCAATGCCGTCGGCTTAATTGGATCATCCGATTCATTAGGTATGAGGTTGAAAGTTGGAGGCTGGCGTAATTGATATGGGCCTAAATACCAAACTCCGCAGCGACCAATGCAGGTACAAGCCAAAACTCCGCAGGGTACTGTAACTGTACTCCATATGCTGGGCATGAATGATGACTACCTCCATATCAATATGACAATATCGATTGTCTGACTTTTTTTCCAGAAACGCCAGTGGATTGACTTCAATGACACTGGTTCATACTCATCCAGTGCATCTCTCTTCAGGTGACCGCCATTGGAGACCCAACCCTGCAAAGACTCTCCGTTCTGCAGTTTCCATATCAGGGGCTTCATCGCCTCCCGAGGTTCCTTCAAGGTCGACCCATCTGCCATCTGCCCGGCGCCGTATTCCACTGCTGTCGAACTTGTAACCCTTGACTTTCTTGCAATAGCGTCGAACATCTCTCTGGAATGTCGTGCCGCCACTCCAACCTAGTACTGCACAGCCGACTGTCTTCCACGGACTAATAATGATATCGACCCGTCGATGCGGTGCATCGTTTTTGCTGGAGTCCTGCCAGACTACCAAAGCCTTGTCGAGTGTGTCAAAGCCTGAGCTGTTGGACTTTTCCCCTTTCCATGATACCGGGCGCTGTCCGCGATCAGAGTTGTGAGTCGACAGTGTCAGTGTATGTGTGATAAGTTGGGCCTTTTCAAGGGCCACGACAATCTTGGTTATCACATTCAGTGTTTTGTTCTCATTTCGGTGACTCAAAACAACATCAGCATCACCAGATTGTTTCTTGCCTCGCCGATAACCACCCACAATGACCATCTCAAATCCTGGGTCAATCAGGCGGGCGTGTTCCAGTATTGCAGCGGCAATGGTCGCGACTTCGTCTCGAGGGATTCCCTGCAAGAACTCGTTGTAATATTTGACTCCAAGTTGCTGCGAACGACTGAGCGTGTTCCATCCAAATTCGACCAGATCATCTAGATCTCTCCATCCTAAACACCATTAGTTTCTTATATGTTTGGGAAGCTCGTTTTCGTGCTCACCCTTTTGATAGAATTCGCGGGCGGTGACAGCCCCAACTCCCCAGATGTTGTAAAAGAGTTTGAGGACTGTGATTTTTGGGTCGGTGTTGGCCTCGCGTACTTCTACTGATTCGCCTGTCTCCTTCCAGTGATGCCATAGTTCGGCGATTCTATCACCGCAACCTGGCAACCGCGCAACTTCTAGAAGAATTGTTAGCTGCTAGCAGTACCAAACAAGACAGCAACACTCACCTTGGGCATTCATAAGTACGTAAGGGTACGCAGCGATCGAAGCAATTGATGTGGAGTAAGCTCTCACACCAACCTCATCCTCTCGGAGTTGACGAATGGTTCGTATCTCGGTGAGGATATTCACAAACGCTTCATTCGGTGGGTTCATATATGTCGGTCGCTGGCATGAATACGTGGTTCTCAGAAACTCTGGTATCACGGGCAGTGTGATGTCGTGTTCCGATGTCGTTTGATGAAGGAGGCTGGGTGCACTTTGTGATAATGTTGTCGAGGCATCATGACGCCTTTTGTGCCGATTAGATGGCGAGGTGCTTGTTGACTGCGCCTTCTGCTCAAGAAGGGCACGCTCCAGAATACTACTAGCTGGCGAAGTAGAGCCTTTCGGTAATACAGGTGCAGGTGTTGTCTCACGAGGCAAGACTCGATTACACTGGAAGATCAAGTAGTGGTCCACGGGTAAGAGTTCTTCCTTCTCCCACGAGTCTAGAAGCCATGAAAGTTTAACAACCTTGACTAGGTCTGTCCCAACTTCGGTTTGTTCTTTGACTCTCCTCCGCTTGGGATCTGGGCTACCACCTGAGTCATCCGCCACAGCTGGATAATCAACTTGGTGGCTCTCCGTTTGGGGTTCCTTTACAGAGGCAAACCCAAATTTTGCCCTTCTCAGCTCAAACTCGGCGCGTCTTTGCTGCGATATCTTTCCGAGCACGATCTGAGCCTCGTTGATGTCATACGTCAATGTAGGGATTCGTTCTTCGAGTTGGTGCAGTTCTTCAGGTTCTAGATGTGTTGGGAGGAGGAAAATCCGCGGAAGGTTATCGAGTCTCATCACAGCAACCCTCCGGCAAATGTGCTTCAGCCTCTGGTGCGGATGGAGAGGATTCTGGCTATTCGTGGAATATCAAGGCTGTGGTGGCTGACGTGAGTGTCATAATTGCACGCGCTGAATTAGATAATATAGTAAATAGGTCATGAATTGTAAGTTCTGTTCTTCGAATATGAGTTGTCTTGCTTTTCTTCATACAGTAGTGGCGGCCAAAGAAGCAGTTCGTTTGGTATGAATGACGTGGAGATGGACAAATCGTGAGGGCATGGCTTAAAGTATTAAGGTAGAGAGGAAATGGCTTCATTGATGTGGGAAAGGACTCCGTCTCGATTTTATCCATGTCAGCAACGGCTAGTCGCATACATTATGCCCATAACTCTTTCTGCAGGTTAATATGCGACTTCCATTTTATGCTGTCACAGTTGGAAGATATTGGCTTAGGTAGGCGAGGTAATCCTAATTCTTCATTATTTATTCAGAGCGAGTAGATGGAGGGAGTGACCAAGACCATCAAGAAGCTTTTTGAGATTATGCACTTTCTCGTTCGAGATCAGATAGAGCCATTGGAGGCAATACTATGAATTTGATCTTACTTACAACTGTTTCATATTGATACAATATAATATATCCCTTGTGTATATCATGAAACCTTGACGCCCCACGAGTCAAGTGTAAGTTGACATTCGTGTCTTTGTAGGGTAGTCTAGATTGTCACTGAGTGGATGGCTCGTGGGGCTTGAACTCTGCGATTCCCGTTCGGGCAAGTGTGAGGAGTTAGCGCATCTAGATCCGTTGATTGCTGACTTATGAAGAAGATGTTGCATTGCAATAAGGACATTGGGCCACTGCCGTAATTGTTATATGAGATTCATAAGTAAGATGCTCAGCTCAAGATTGCTTAGAATGTATATTTGTTTCGTAATCCTTTATAACGGTTACGAGTGTTTTCATTGTAATTGACTTGAAGGGATATCTGCTATAGATCTAGCGGCGGCGGAGCCGGCCATTTAAGCTCCGATCGGCCCATGCGACAGTGATTGGGGTCTCTTGTAGAGGACATCAACCTCAAAACCGCAAACCGCAATTGCATACTTTGCACCTTTTCTTCTATTCTCCAGCTTCTACTTCCTCTTTCAACCGCTTCTCTTTCATCGGCGCGTTCTTTGAATTGTTTGATTCACTGTTCAAAACGCAAAGTTACTTCCCACGCACCATCCATAGTCACATACACACTTTCTCCAATACTTTACGCACCTCAGATCTTGACGGGCCATGGATCTCGATATAGAGATGGACGATGCCGTCGACACGGTTCACGACGCACCTATTCTCGACATCGGCCGCGATGATATCCTCGTAAGCTTGACTAACAGTCAGACTGCTGCCATCCGAAATTGACTTCCCTTTCAGCAACCTGACGAGCCTGAAGAGCCCGGTGAGGTGGCTGAAGATGAACCTCCCACCGACGACTCAAAGACCCTCATCCCGACAAAAATCCACATCAAGGGTGTTGACTCTCTACATACAACCGACATCAAAGCCTACGTCAAGGCTCACTTCGGCGATGTCAACAGAATCGAGTGGATTGACGATTCTTCCGCCAATCTCCTCTTTCCTTCTGAACCCACGGCTCGCGATGCAATTGTTGCCTTGAGCTCTGTTCCTGTCGCAGATGCCACAGCATTGGCAATTGGAGAAACTCTGCCTGCGAAGCCTTTTGAAGGGAAACCAGAGATTTCACTCCAGGTGAGATTTGCAGTACAAAGCGACAAAAAAGAGGTTGGTGCTGCCTTGCGCAGCCGCTACTATCTTCTTCATCCTGAGCACGACCCCGAGGAGCGACGACGCCGGAATCAGGAAAACCGGTCAAGATACAGGGATCGTGACGATGGCTATCATAGGGGTGGCGAGGGCCGACGACGACGCGCCTCTGACGACGACGTTGAGACGTTCGAAGCCAGCATGTACGATGATGCGCCCCGCCCAACACAGAGAAGACGCGACTCAGACATAGAGGAACGACCACGCTCATATGCCCGCGAGAATCAAGGCAAGGAATTATTTTCAGGCCGGAAAACACAACGCGACCGATCTGCATCTCCCAGGCGCGATAACGACGGCGACGATCTAATGGGTGAGAGGGCTAGCTCATCTGGGAACAGAGCGCGAGCGCGGGATCTCAAGGATCGCATATCAGGCAGTAACAATTCCAAGGAGTTGTTCCCGACCAAGAAGTCGATCAAGCAGTTTGGTGGAGGAAACTTGGATACCCTCGAGCGAGCGATAGGATCAGCCCGCCTCAAGGATGAGGATCGCCCCAAGATTGTTTCCGTGCCCAATGCACGAGGCGATGGTAACTCATTCAACATCCGCGGCATGGCGAGCCAGCAGGGGAGTGGAGAGGGTTTTGCGATTAAGGGTGCTGCTTCAGCTAACGCGCGCGAATTATTCCCTACTAAGCTTGGCAGCAACAATACTGGCAAGGAGCTATTTGGAGGAGGGAGATCGAAGCAACGACAGAAGGCCGAGGACCTTTTCTCCTAAATGGGGACCCCATCGAAACATGGTACACATTATACAACAGCAACGGCCGAACTGGGTTAAACAACACGGACGCATAAGTGATGGGTGCTGGTGACTATATATATGGTTTTGTAACGATACCAAGGCGCAATCAAACAGACACATTATGGGCTCTTTCATCTGCAGTTTCCAGATGTGAATTCCAAACAGATGTTATATATAGATGCTGGACTGATATATGTGAAGTTTCGTGGTTGTCATGATCTGGAACTTATTCGTCTACAGATGCTATGCTACGCTGCCAATTCCTACCACCACTTCTCAAGCATAACTCTGCTCTTGTCCATCCCCCCGTCTACTGTTAAGCCATCAACTATTTCCTCCGTCATCGTCGCGGGGCCACAGACATATACCACACTATTGTACTTCTCACCCACAGCCTCCTTCACATCTTCAACTGTGAATCTCCTTTCATGAATATCAAGTTCACGGCTCTCGGCTTGCCCTTCATATATCCCTGTCATAAACACTTTCAAATCACCAATAAGCTGCTTTTCTGTAAACCATTTTCTGATTCTATCCAGAAAAAGAACACCCTTGAGACCCTGCGCAGGTAACTTGCTAGCGTAAAGAACCTTGACCTCAAGGTTGTATCCCTCTCCAGCTATATGTCCCATCATACTGACGAGTGGGTTGATCCCCACGCCGCCGGCGACAAACACCACATGGCTTATGCCATTTACGGGTATCTCAGGTGGTGGGAAGACAAAGCTTCCTCCAACACGCACCTGTAGCTTGGAACCAGTAATATTGGACGGCGACTGCCAGAGCCATGCCGCTGGAGGGTTCTCTGGAGATTTTTGTACTGCTAACTCCAGGTAGGGAGACTTGGGATCGGCAGCCGCGCGAGGTGTAGATGTGAGTGTGAAGCCGCCTGGTTTGGGGTTCCCTGGGATGTATGTATCGAGCCATTGACCAGCCAAGAACTCGATATTGTCAGCATTCCCCCTGGTGAAAAGATCGGAACTAACATGGGATACGCTGTATGTACCTTGATTGGCCCCGACTCGAGTTTGAGACGATATAACCTAATTCGCTCATTCACCCGATCAATATGCTCGAGTCTTACATCCAGAAGACTCTGATTCACCGAATATTAGTCAATGATATACAATGGACTTGTATTGATATGAACCAACCTCCTCTCGTGGCTCCTGAGCTGTCCTTTCTAGATGACCACTGCGTTGAGTCGACATGGCTTTTGATCTCGCGCCGAAGGCTATGGGGTTTATGGCAGCAAGTCCCAATCTTCGACCCAATAAAGAGACACAAGGACTAATGGTTGCAAGTTTGAGAGGCATGAATTCACATAAAACTGTCCAGGGGCGATTATAGTCAAAGGCCACATGTTAGCATGTGCATGTCATACCTAGTGGGGTGGGCTACCGTTGGCATAGACTCATAAAGCTGAGTCAGGCGACAACCTACGGAGTACACACCTACATCTTCCTGGAGGCAACAGAGATGATATTGCACGCTTCGGCGAACCTGATTGTTGCATAAAATTTTGTTGCAAAGAACAATGCTTTACCATCCGTTTTAGAATTCTATCTTCTCCAAGTCCAGCTCCTGTAGTCCATAACCTCGAGTTACATTACCTTCCCCAAGGCACCATATGCCTTTTTGTCCCGTAAATCGTCATACCAAACACATCTAGGACGACTCTGTCCAGTTGACTTGATCCATGACCTGTCCAGCAGTTGGGTGCGTGTATCCAATCCTCAATCGCAGACGCAGAGGCTAAAACGTTTGTTAGTATATCAAATTCTTTTGCCAGGAATTGGGAATGACACTTACCCCCTTGCATCCGGACACTCGCATCATCTGGCTGGCTTCAGCTCCAGGTCCGAGGTCCGATGAAGATATGCTCAGCAGTTGCAGCTTCTGAGACTTGGGAACGGCAGCTTGTAGGGATACATTGGACAGATTCGCTGAACCAGATGTGTTGACGAACTTTGCGGTGGCTTGAATCATACCCTCCGCGTTGCGTTGGATCTGGAATGCCACATTAAGGTCATTCGCGTTATAGCAGGGAATACCAGCAGGTGCCTGAGGCTGAGGTGCTGACGACACGGGAGACATGAGGTCGAGGTTCGATGAAGGTGGGGCAGGAGAAGCTGTAGATGGCACAGGGGCAGAGCCAAATAGGTCCATGATATTCGATACATTGGATTGCTGAGGAGGTGGCGAGGAGGCAGCTGGAGGAGGAGAAGAGGTACCACCTAGGATATCCGCGAGGAGATCAGTGTTGGTCGTTGAGGGAGCAGCTGGTGACGCAGCAGGCGCGTCCATAATATCCAGTAGATCTTGTTCTGTTGGCTTGATGACTCTTGACTTCCTGTTGGCGGCCTTCTTCTTTGTAGGAGCTTGTCCAAGAACACGAGACTCCTCCTTGATCTGAGGAATAGGCATCTTCTCGAGCACTCCACGTCGGACCTGATCGAAGCTGAAGAGGTTGCCATATTCAACGACTCGCTGTTGAATCTCGATATCGAGGCTGGTCTGGTGATATTGCAGGATCCTTCGGATCTTCTCAATCTGAGCTGGGTCAGAGAAGCGGGTTGTCAACTTCATCAAGGCTGTCACAATGTACTCTGTGGATACTTGTGTGGCGTATGCACTGTTAAGTATCAAGGAGAACAAGTCAACAACCTCATGCTCCTTAACCTCCTGGACAAGCTCCTCTTCCTCATACTGTCCACCCTTGAGCAAAGCGTCTGCATATTCGCCGATACACCAAGCACCAGCTTGCGTCAGACTCTCCTGAGTAATGTCTTTCTTGAGGTTGATATAGAGTTTTTGAACCGCATACGTCTGTAGCTCAGGGGTAGTAGCGACGAGGCGAACAAATGATGATAGGATCTGCTCCTTGACGTAGTTACCGGCAAGAGACAAAACTCGGAGCATTGTATCGAAGTGCCATCGTTTGTTAGGCGCAAACTTGTCAGCGGCGATACCTATCTGGCTGGTCATTGTTGGCTTAAACTCATTATCGGCAACCTCCAAGAAGGCAAGAAGCTCCCGAATCAACACTCGAACATTGCTCTCGTTAATCAAGGTAAAGCTCAGGTCCAGAGCTCGGCGGCGAATACTGATATCAGGGTCTCTCAAACATTCCAGGATGGTGTTTCGATGTCTCTGCACAGCATTGGGCTCGATGGCGACAACCTTGATCAGGGTGTTGAGAGCCACGTATCGGATGTTGTTATCGCGGTTGGTGAGGAACTTGCCCAGAATGTTGACACCGAGCACCCTTAATCCAGAATCGGCCTCGATGTCGAGAATCGTGCGCACAGCTTCGTACAGGATGGAATTTCCAACATTCTTGGATGATTCGGTGTTGGTAGCAACCTGGGCAAGGATATCGTTGATCTGCTCGCTGGTCTCTGCATCACCCACAGCCAGGACTCGCAGCAGGTGAAGGATCTTGACCTGCAGGAAGGGGTCGGTAATGCCAGTAACATCGTGTTCGGGTGCGTAACCTGAAGTAGCGAGCCCTTTCAGAGTTCTAACAAGCCCCGGGACAAAAGACCTGAACTTTTCAACAATTCCTTCTTCTCCGCCCTCCTCCTCGTCCGCCTCGCAAAGGCTTGTCACCAGAGTAAGACCGCAGAGCAAGACGCCGTGGTTTCTGTCGGACAGAAGCTGTGTAGCCTTGTCAATGAAGTGCTCTTGTAAGTCTGGAACCTTTCGACATATGCGCATTGCGCACAGAGCCGCCTTTCTTCGAATATATGGGTTGGCTGTGGCTACGAGGGTCTCGATTTCGGGGAAGAGATCCCGTGACATCTCAATAGAGGCGATATTTCCTAGTGTACAGAGAGCAAGTCCAACAACATATTGGTTGGAATGTCCGAGATCGCTAAACCAAAGTCAGCAAACAGATGTTCGATTCGTAAGGCGTTAGGAGAAGTGTACTTCTTGAGCGAGTTGGTAACCAATGTCAAGACTTCTTGATTCTCATCCAACAGCAAACTTGTAGCCAGGTGTCCCAGACGTTTATCGGCGAATCGAGGGGAGGCGAGGAGCTTCAAGCATTCGATCTGTCCAAAATGGGTTCGCTCTCCAAGGGTGAACAGGTAGAGTAACTTTGCGACATTGTTGCGACTGCCTGTGCATCAGTATCTCCATCCCTCCAATAGCACTGCTGAACCCACCGAATGTTGGGATCGTGGCTCTCCTCTCGAAAGCTGGCGCGGATGGCAGCGCTCTCTTTCTGAATGACAGCTCGTTCGTCGGCGATCGTCTTGGCCGCACGCACATTTCGAATAAACTGCTTGACTATCCGGAGCAAAAGTAAAGGTAAGCCTCGGACTGATCAGATCGCGGATGATAGCTCGTCGGTGCCGTACGGGAACTCATCTTGGGAGGACAGACCCAGCGGTTGGGCCGTCTGGTCGATGCTTATCCAGGGGTTGTGAGGAAGCGATGGGGGCTCGTCAAAGCTCAATCAGCTCTGGGATAGAGCAATGAGCTACTGTTTCTTTATATGCGTGTCGGGGCGGAGGACAGAATAGGGAGGTTTCGTCGGAGCCTACTCAAGGCAGCTGAATAAAAGAGAAACCGAGTTGCGCCGTCAAGTTACAGGTCAGTGTCAGTGACGGTGTGTGCTGTGCTGTACTTCTGCTTGCGTTGCGGCGGACACCTTTCAGACGGGACGTGGGGCACAGAGCAGGCCTACGCCGAATTAGATTTGCTTGGCAGTACGTACTGCGTTAGTCATCAATAAATATGAAATAAGCTTCATTTGAATCCGTATACAAACATCAAAAAGAAAGAAGAAGGAAAAGAAGGAAAAGATTAATAAGTATACTTGTTTATTCGTACACGCATGATATTATAACTCTAGGAATACACACAGAAACCGCTCATACAGTGTTTGACCCTTTTCCTTCCCATAGGTACACATCCGTCCGCCACAAACAATCTCACTTTGCATCTGGACGACTTAAAGGGTGTGCTTCCGTGTTCAGCACCCACTCATCCAAGCTGATAACATCGAATTCGCTGAAGATGAGGTAAAAGTATTTGAGAGTCTCTGCCAACCAGAAACTCTCCATACTGTCCATCTTTGTAGGCTCTACTTTGGTGACATCGTCTATCGCTGAAGCCGCAATCTCAGTTCGTGTCACCTTCTCGATCGTCTCGAACATGGTCCACGCTTTTTCCATCCACTGCGCATCTCCTGTGACACGATACATGATGAAGATGGACTCAATAGCCTCGGGCCGGAGAATATATCGTCCATCGCTCACGTCGATCATACCTTTGGGAAGGTTGTGCTTCTTGACCACGTCTTGAACTGTGGGCTTCTTCCAGTCTGATCCTCTCAAAGGCGGCGCCCTGAAGTCAGGAGCGTGTTGCTCTTCAATAGCCTTGAGCCACCGGTCCTCGTTCCAGGTGCAATCGCTCGAGTCCTTAGCATCGACGCCGCCACACGAGATAAAGTTGAAGATCTCAGGTCCAAGTCCCGTCTGTGTAGCCTGATAAGCCCAGATGCATCCATCTGTGAGCTGGGAAGCGATATCGAGATCCGCGGGACGGTTGAAAATCTTGCTGCCCATTGCTACCATACCGCCAACGAAGCAGGTCAGATGCTGGCCTCGTGCAACATAGTTGTACTTGGGTTGTTCGCCTGGCAAATCGGTTACCTGGTAGTCTCCAGAGATGAGGACCGGCTTGTCCGAAGGTGTCAATGCTCGCTTGAAAAGGTGCTTGATGGCAACAGGAATGAAGTTTTCGTATAGTCGGCGTGGTTGCTCGAGTTGGCCGCCGAGCAGAAGATACCACTTGGGAAGATACTCATACAGCGAGTCAGACATACCACCAAGGGTGAAGTCTGAACCAGCATGGAAGGCTGGCGTATAAGCATCAACGACTACCGGCCACATGCCAGGAAGACGAGTGTTGAGTTGTGTAGATTCAAACTGGTCTCCAATTCTCTTGACAGCGTCATAAAATCTCGGGTTGCCAGTTAACTGAGATAGTTTAGTGAGCTCGAGACTCAAGGAACCCAGTTCAGAAACAAGAGCCTCCCGCGAGGGAGACTGAGCTTGGCCGTAAGCAGATCTAAGCATGTTAGCCACAATGTCAATACGTGATTAATGTCGAGGAAAACTCACTTCTTCCATTCCCATCGAGTAACTGGCATATGGTTTGGTGTATCAAAGGCGCACATGAGTAGGTCTCCCAGCTCAATAGCCTTCTTCAAAAGGATAGGATGAGCTCTTCCGCTCAGTTCATATGCCGACAAGAATCCACCAAGATAGCGAATGTTGGTCTCGAAGATGTTGATAGTTGCCATGGGACTCCTGGTGAAATCAATACCGTCTGCAGCGGCAACAGCTTTTGTGAACTCGTCCTTCATGTCCATGATCCAAAGGGTATCGAGGGCATCGACCAGAGTGGCGGCCCAACCGCCAAAGGGGTCCTTGGACTTGCCGGTCAACGGGGTCACCTCGTCGTGCATCCAGGCATAGTTGGAATATCCGCTCCAACTGTGCTCGAAGCTCTTCTTGACTGCCGCCAATCGCGATAGTCGTAGCTCCTTGGCCGCGGCGCTCTCGACCGGAGCAGCAGCCTGAATCTTGGGGACCTTGACATCTCCGGTGATCTTTGGCAAAGCAGCTAGTTTCTCCTTGGGAATGGGATATTTAGGTAATCTTCGCGTCCAAGCTGTGGCGCCCTTTCCAGCAAGAGGATCTCCATTACCAAACAACTTGAAGTCAGAGTCTGAATTTGACCAGTACCAAAAGCACAAGATCCAGATGAAGGCGACACCAATCCAGAGACGGCCTCGCCGTAGGGGACCCGCCATTGTGTAGATAGGTAGGTAGTTGGTGGACTGCTAATAAGCAGCACAGGGTCTATTTAGGTGAGAGAAGATAGTGAGGCGTGATCTGGGACCTCACATCGCAGGCCCAGGACGGGAAAAAGGCTGAGGTAAGTACAAAGGCGTTGATGTTGGAGCTCTCAAAAAAATTGGCGATGTGTCTCGACTTGAGGGGGACCAACAGCAAGTCTCATCCAAGCCCGAGGCCGAATCTAGACACGTCCCGTCTTGATAGAGCGAGGTAGGTAGGTACCTTAGGCTACGGATAAGAATCGAGGGGACAGGACGGAACGGGGGTGTAACAGAAAAAGGGCAAATGGCTCTGATTCTTAGTCGATAAAGAAACCCTCAATCTTTAGCGCATGAATGTCTGAAATCAGTGTCAGTGTCAGTGTATGTGGCTGAGAGCTGTCTCGTCTCTTCTGTCCAGTTGAAAATACGACATGAAATTGCGGCGGGCGGTCTACGTCCACAATCACTAGCCTACTAACACGTGAAGGAATGCGCCGTACGAATAGTGATGAATCCTGCGAGTGCGGCATCTGACATCCTGTACATAGGTACAGTACAGTTAGTTAGGTTGCTGGTATGGATGGTAGCAGCAGGGTCCTTTTCCTATTAATTACCTACTGTGCCTGTAGATGCTTCCCTTGCTTGGCATTCATCCTTCAACACCTTAAATTGGAGAGAACCGTTGTCAATGCGGTTTCACGTAGCACAAACGTTGGGTTACGAACTCTTTTCGGTTCTCTTGCCTTGACTGGCCAATGCCACATTTCCCTCTCTGCCAACCCCTTTCGAACCCTTCCTTAATAAATGGCAGAAGAAATCTCAAGACTTTGGAGAAAATCAGCTCGTACTCCTGTGGGGTCAAACCTAGCAGCTCCCTTGCAATATAATTAGACGATGTGGCATAGCCATGTAAGCTAAGCTGACCCGGCTGCCTTCTCCGACTGGTCTAGCTAAATATTTGGGCTTCGGTTCTTTGGAGCCTTATATCAGCCGTGAGCCACTCATATCCAGCAAGCTTTCAAGGGTTGGCTCCCTCAACAAAGGAGTTCCCATGAACGGATCCTCCCCCCTGAACAGCAAAATCAAGAGGGTAGCTCGAGTTTGACCATTCATGGCGATGGAGCATGCATGTCAATCGTGTTTTATAGTTTCGGCAGTCATGTTTATGTATGCCCAAAGAGGCTGGACATGCCTTGAGCCTTCGAGGCCCTGGATTAGCAGATACCTACCCTTACAGGCATTATACTCGATAAGCCACGCTTCCAGGCTCCCGCTCCGTGGGCTGTAGGGCTGATTGTTCTTACATGTCATTGCCCAGCAAGAAAATTGGCTCCAATGGCGGACACGTTTTCCAGACCGCCTGCCGCCGATTCGTTGCCCCTCACCAAAGCCATTGGATGGTAGGCCATCGGTTGATTCAGGCTGGCTATCGTAACAATCACAAATTTGATAACAGTACATATACGGGCACGAATATGCAGTTTGCGGGCCAAATGGAAAATTGCTCAGTTGTTAGAAGCCATGTAGGCAGATTCTGTGGCACAAAAGCCACAGAGATAGCAAGTAACACGGGAAGCAAGCCGATTACCCTCCACAACTTCAGTCCAACCAGTCCCAGATGTCCTTCGTTTCGCTCGCAGTTTTGCCACTAAGTAAAGAAGATTCAACCAGTTCCCTCCTCATGCCATGCGTGTTCGTTACTCATCGACTAGCGAGAGATAGCAGGACCGAAGGTTTGGTCGATGAGGTATCAGAATATTGTCTCTTATTTTTGCATCATGAGCTGGACAAACTCGTTGTCTGTAGTCTTGTCAGTAACTGGACGTTGGTATTATATATCTAATCTCAAGCAACTCACAGTCGATTCGCCCATCGCCGTCCTGGTCAGCCTCTCGGATCATCTCATCAACCTCATCATCAGTGAGCTTCTCGCCGATGGAGGTCATGACGTGTCGAAGCTCAGCAGCAGAAATGAAACCGTTGTTGTCACGGTCGAACACCTTGAAAGCCTCACGGATCTCCTCCTCAGAGTCGGTATCCTTCATCTTGCGCGCCATCATAGTGAGGAACTCTTTAACCAGTGGTTAGTACTGACCGTCCTTTAATCGTCTTGGAATACTACGCACCAGGAAAGTCGATGGTGCCGTTGTTGTCGGCGTCAACCTCGTTGATCATGTCCTGAAGCTCAGACTCGGAGGGGTTCTGGCCGAGAGAGCGCATAACGGTACCGAGCTCCTTGGTGGTAATCTGGCCTAGAGCGAGGCGTTTAGCTCATGTTTTCGATTTAAGAATATCGCATAGACAGAGATGTCATGAATTATAGTAGTCTGATGCATGTTTTGTTGGATCGATTTGGGTTTCGCACGGGGCCAACGAAGAAACATCGCGGAAAGGGGAGCATCACTCACCATCGCCATCCTTGTCCTACAAAAAGAGGTTAGCGACAACTTCTAGCAAGACGCGGCTACGCAAGGCGGCGAAACAAAAGGGATAGCTTACAAAGAGAGAGAAGGCCTCCTTGAATTCGGAGACTTGCTCTTCGGTAAGTGAGTCGGCCTATGAAAATAAAGTTGTCAGTCCAAACTCTCCAACGGCATCACCAGAACATCAGCTGCAGCCCCTCTCAACAGAGCCGCGGGGTCAATGCTCATTGGCGATAACGCCAGAGGACAAGGCGGTAAAGCAAATGCTGATTGATGGGTAGGTCGCGCAACCAAGCAACGGACAGGTCATGCTCACCATGATGGGTGTATGTGGTAGCAACGGTTGTGATAGTAAAAAAGGTGGATGTCGATCGCACGAGAAGGAAGAAAGATGACTTGGGCAAGTTCTGAGGTCGCGGGGTCTTGAGCCAAGAGTGTCGGACCTTTTCGTTTCACGGGTTTGGTTGGAGCTTTCGTGGGGAGACCCAAAGGTCAGGGGAAAGTCGGTACCTAAGGCAGGAAAACGGTACATGCACTAACAAAGGAGAGACCATGCACTGTGTTTTGGATGTTCAGGGGGCTGATGATCCTGAAATTAGGGGGAGGGACCTCGTCATGGCAGCCCAGCTCAAGCACACTGTGCGGTGATGCTTCGACTGCAAGGAGCGAGCGGCCTTTATTGAAGTATTGTTAGCATATTGGAGAAAGGAGCTGATGATTTGCATACTTTCTGCAGTTTGTCAAGTTATTATCGCAAGCTTTTCGAATAAAAAGCCAAGTTTGACATCCAGAATCCCTTCAACAGCTTGATTTTGAGCAATACCTAGTGTAATACTGCGATAAGACAAGAGCTCTGTTCTTTAGAGGCAAGGTGCCTGAGCACCTCACTTCCGATGTAGAGGTACATGCCGTGAGTGAGGTGAACCTAAACAGAGCTAGTTAGAAGGGGACACTCTCCCCTGTCATTTTAGCCAAAGGAAGTGGTCCAGTGTCGTAATGCCTCCAGCCGAAGCCAGCTATCAGCCTCAACCCGCATCTCGACTCTATTCGTGGTCTTAACACTCATGACGACAATATTTTCCTCACCTCTCGTCCCATGACGTCTAAACTCGCGATTTAATCCAGTCGAAACCCTCATTCTATTACCGCGCCTGACGATAGCTTCAGTCCCTAATTTGCGTCCGCCATGTGGCGAGACCGCACGAACCTGTAAGACGCCCATTGTTACCTGTCATTGTCTATGGCTGTCGGCTTCACCTCCACATAACTAGCCTATATGCTGATGCAGTTTGCAAATAAAGATACATCTCCTACCGGCAGTCTTACGCGCATCACCCTACACAGCGAAGACCTTATGGACCGGGCGCCCTTGCTTCTGGTCCCCTTGCCGACACCTATACCAGCAGCTATGCGAACGACGATCGTCGCGGCCTTCTATCGGCCGGCGCGTTTGAGGACGATGGCGATGCCGTGATTGAAATGGATTTGTTGCCCCCTCGATGGGCTGATGTTTCGGATGAGATCACAGACTTGCTTGCCAATATCGCGACAAAGGGCCAGAGCTTGGAGAAGCTACACCAAAAGCATGTACTACCTGGTTTCAATGATGAAGACGCTAAAAGGGCCGAGGAAGCGCAAATAGAGAAGCTTACACAAGGGATCACCAAGGGTTTTCATGACTGCCATCGCTGCATTCAAAGAATCGAACAAATGGTGCGGGAATCACAGCACGCAGGTACCATCACAAGGGCAGAGGAGACCATGGCAAAGAACATACAAATTTCGCTGGCTGCTCGAGTTCAAGATGCAAGCGCTAGCTTCAGAAAGAAACAGAGTGCTTATCTGAAAAGTTGGTAACCCCCCGTCTCTTCCCCATATCCTCTAACTTGGAATCCCAGAGCTTCGTGGCATGGGTGGCTTTGGCGGGTTGAGTCCTGGCGAGAGATCTAGTACACCACAGCCAGGTTCCTATCTCGACCCATCTCTTCAAGAATCTGACGCAGATCGATCTTTTTCGCAATCGACACTCCAAGCAACCCAACAGCAAAGAGTGCTCCATTCTAATGATGCTGCGATTGCTCAACGTGAACGCGAGATTGAGGATATTGCCCAAGGTATTATCGAACTGTCTGACCTCTTTCGAGATCTCCAGAACATGGTCATTGACCAGGGCACAATGCTGGATCGTATCGACTACAATGTTGAGCGTATGAACACTGATGTCAAAGCCGCTGACAAGGAGCTCGTTGTAGCTTCTGGCTACCAGCGGAGGACGACCAAGCGCAAGATCATTCTCCTCCTCATTCTTATAATCTTTGGCATGATCATTCTGTTGGTGATCAAACCCAAGAAGCATGGGTAGAGGCGTTTTTTAATGGCAATCTCAGGGATACCCGCTGTCTCCCTTGGCATATCCCGGCGCGGGCATAGAGAGGCAGCAATTATTAAACACATGTACCAATACAATGTAAAGCAAGTAATGGGACATGTCACTGATGTGTTTGGAGTCACGGTTCTCTGTTCAATTTTTATTTTTATTTTTATATTTATTATTTGATTTAGAACCAGCCTTTCTCTTTGGTCTTCGAGGCGTGTGGTTTAGAAGAAATGCGATCATCGTTATCATAACTTTTTTCGAAAAGCCTAGGATAGCTCTTCCATAACTTAGGTTTTTGCTTCTCGATCTCCGACGCCAATTGCGCCTCACTGGGGAGAATCTGAGAGCCCCAGGCCCCTTCCACTAGTTGCTTCATGTTCGCTGGAGAGAGCTCTCTATCGTCTCTCGCCCTAGCCCTGGGTCTCATGGGCAATTGAGCCACTGCGAGACGATTTATCACTGTACTTCGCACTATTTGGGGATCAACGTAGACACCCATGTCTCTCAGCACAGCCAGCAAGCGAACACCACAAGCCAAGTCAAAGTCTGCGATTCCCAATGGCTTGACGTTTACAAGAGAAGGTGGAATCGGCTGTTGCGCCAAGGTCTGATCAAAGCCCCATCGAATGATGGAGCGCTGCAGACTAATATCGAAAATCTTTTGTATGGGGTGTTGTCTGTTCGTGAATGGCAGATCTGCTGGTATGCGGAGTTCGTAGTTGGGATCGTTTCGATTCTTCGAACGTTTGTAATGTTTCTGTTTGGGATTGATCTCGTCCTGGCATGGGCCTATTTCGGCTCTCCAGAACTCCTCCTTAAAATGGCTCCTTTTCTTCTTCCCGTCGGCGAAGGAATAGTATTCAGACCAAGTCGCTGACTCACCGTCCAACTCTTCGGCTTTGGTATTAGGGCTGGGGGGCTGGTCCTGCCGATGTACGGGTATCAAACCCCCTGGCTCTGGCCTATAGAGTTCACATATCTCATAACTTAGGCCTTCTAGATCATTAAAGCGTCCCAGACGTCCGAGGTTATAGAGCAATATTTGCCAGTATCGAACAGGAACGGCAACCCCATGTCGTGCCACTCTCAACGAGAGGTGAATTGCTCGGTCAAGCAGGTGTGGTCTGTTGAGCTTTGGATGGTAGCCTATATCTTCAAAGATATGGTTTAGAAGTGCTTTCGAGTTCTCCCGCTCCATGGTTACATCCAGGCTTTCCATCTTATCGACAACATTCCTGACTTTCGCAAGACGCTTCATGGACAGAGCCATACTCAGGTGCTTATTGAGATCCTTGTATACGATGTTGTCCTTACTTGGTCCTGGAGTAGCTGTCACGCCTTCAACCTCTTGGAGTAATCGCTCTAATCCCCAATCTTGCCGTTGAGCGGAAGATGCAAGTAGCATTGACCGCGTCTCCGGATTCCCAAACTCTTCTGGGTGTATATCGCAGTGTAGAAGGGTTCTGAGCAAGTCGTCCTCACCTCGTTCAGCGAAGGAGATGATTGCATCGCAATAGGCTCCAGATCTTATTTCGATCCCTAACTTTCGGAGTTGTGCCAGGCGATCAGCAACTCCGCGAGCGTCATTTTCTCTCAATGCAATGGATTGCAATGAATGATAGTTAATTGTGCGGAGGCCAATCTTATGCATCAGGTTGATCGCAAACTCTGGAGAAGTCCAAGAGCTGGCGAACCATCGTGCTGTAAATCTGTCGCTGGAAAAACTACTGTTCGTTTCCAATCGGGTATCCCTTTGTACAGAGGTACTAACACCATCACCAATGCTGGTATCTCCATTGAGTACCGCCAGCTCTTCCTTCGTGAGCTGGATTGCGGAGAAGTAGCGGGAAAGGAAATCCAAGAAAGGCATGGACTTAGGCGACTTGGGATGGTCATTGAAAAGATTGAACCTTTTTCTCCAGACACGCGCGGCATGTGACTGGCCACTTTCAAAGAGAGCCGGCACAACATAGTCGTACAACTCACGGTATGGACTGAAAACGTATATCTTGGTCAAAGTACTCTGAAGCTTGGGAGTGAAGTCGATGGCACAACTTGCCAGCAGAGCACCGAAGCTATCCAACTCAGGACGGAACATGGGCATGAGTTTGAAATGCCAGGCCAATGCAGCTTCGTAATCAGCGTGTGCTAAATAGAAATGAACCACTTTCAGGTATAGTTCAGGCCAATTGAAGTCGTGAGTTTCTAGCAGTTGTCCTGCCACCTTGAAAAGCTCTTCCATCCGGTCAGAATTGGTCAACGCTGCCTCCAAGATGTTATCACGCAGAAATAAAGCTCCAGTTTTGGTTAAGAGATGCGATTGATCTCTGTCCTGGAGCTCCAGAAGCGTCTCCCATGTTCCTTGGTCTCCACGATCCTGACGGCTTGTTAGAATGCGACACTCCCAAAAGTATATGGCATCCAAATCAGACTTCTGGCCCAAGTGAGTATCTTTTTTGCTTCCATGCAGGCGAATGCCCAGCGGGAAGGGTAATTCGGATTTTGGCGGCCATTGTGCAGTTTCTTGTTGATGATTATGCTGTCTCGTCCCGCCCCCAGCTTCTTGGCCAGAAATCAACCTAGCATCCTTTTCGTGTATTCTCGTAGGTGCTGGTGCCAACTCCGTATTATATAAAGATCTGTGTTGTGTGATTGTCCTGATGTATCGAGTATATGCGGATTGACGGATTCGAAATTGTATAGGGATTCGATGCATGGCTGGGTAAATTCACCAGCATTAGCTGGTCTCGTATCATCGCATTGGTCGTAGCCGAGAAGATAATAGTAAAATCATCGAGACTGTCTTAAGACTGAGACTTTGAGATCTTCAAAAGTCCTTCATCATGGCTCCGAATCATTTTGGGGGGGTTGCGCATCATAAACTTAGAGCACTTTACAGGTAAGTAGAGTGCCAGGGGTGCACTGACACGTGCCCACCCACCAACGGAAACGTCAAGAGCTCTGCTGAGTCATACTCTTACCCGGCTCCCAATCAAGTTATGGCCTCATTTCTTTACCCGAACTTCGACATCCTCCGTTCACCAACTCAACCACCCCACACGAAACCAACCTTCGAAGCTTCCCAGAACTCTCATTAACCGAATTCAAAATGCCGTACGTACAATTGAGTCACGAACGATTCTCGCGATAGCCTTGGCCACTTTCCCCGACGTCAATGGCTCATCCCGAGCTCCGGACACTGCAAGATATAACATCATACGAGAACCCATCACTGACGCCCATCCAGTCTCGTCAATGCCAAGAACCCCGTTCCCCAGAACCAGCGATTCTACCAGAACGCTTACAAGAACCACACCCGTCTTTGGAAGATTGTATGACCAAATTGATTGTTTAGCCTGTCTTTACTATCCAGCTGACCGACATGACAGGGCCCTCGCAGCCGTATCCTCATGACTCCCTACCTCATCCTTCTCTGGGGTACCCTCGGTGGTAAGTAAATCGCGGTTTTCGCGGATGGAGGTCAATTTGGGCTTGTATACTGACAGGTACAGCTTCTTTTTACGGTGCCGGTCGCAAGGTCCTTGGCTACAACTCTTACTTCGGAAACTAAGCAGTGGGAATCGCATGGTGGGTTATACAACTTGCTTACGATGGAAGGTCAACGTGATTAGTAGATTGAGTCAATAGACGGAGATGAACCCAATGTGAGATCGTTACAGTCATTCATGTGCATTTTGGAGACCGATACCTGTTGTCAAATCGCGTCCTCTATTCACACGTCATTGCCATTAAACCCGGACTCCCAAAACTTTAGAATACATGAAGAACTCAAGAAAGTTGCATGCCTCAAAAAGCAGCGTCTAGCGCGCACTGCAGCAGACCTGCGACTCTCCATCCACGGACAGTTGAGTAAAAATCCAATCAGGCTTGTTCTAATAGCCTGTGGCGCCAGGTGCCTTTTCGTCCTTTCGTAGACTGACTAGCAACTCTCGGAATCGCTCCTTGCCAGATCCAGAGGCACCTCCCTTGGCGCCCTTACCGCTGACATCCACCAACTTGGCGATTCGATCCCAGCTGGTGCCACCAGAGACGGTGTCCTCTCGGCTTGCCAAGAACTCTTCCGCTTCCTTTCGTGTCTGCGCGATGCCCTTCTCCTTCTTGTTGTTGTAGTTCTCGTAGAAGTCATCGATGTTCTGCTGTGCCTCCTTGATGGTCTCTTCTCGCTGCGCAGCGAATTGTTCGGCGCGCTTGGCAATCTGGTTGTCACGGCGCTCCCGCCACTCCTTGACGACCTCGGGCTCTTCCTCTTCCTCGGCGAAAGCCTGATACCCGGAGTTGTAGCTCACAGAAGGTCCTCCTGTGATGGCGGTTCCACCAGAGACACCAGTACCCTATTTGTTGATGTCAGCTCCTCAATTCAAAGTTTCTAGGCAAACACTCACAGCCTCAGGGTTAGTCAGGTCAGGGAACTGAGATTCGAAAGTGGACTGCTCGTTATTACCAGTGCCGCCGAGAAGGTCATCATCGTTACTAGCGAAGGCAGCAGCGTCATCGTTGGTCGCGAACTGGTCTGCATCATCTCCCAAAAGGGCCTTCTCGCGGGCGAGGAAATCATCGGTCGAGGGCTCAGCAGTAGGGTCCTTGATATCGGTTTGCGCTAGAAATGCATCAGTGTTGGATTCGCGCATTTCTTGTCTTGATGCACTTACCCCCGGAATCGAAGTCCTCGAGTGAAGGGAAACGGTCGGCCATTTTGGAAGCGCGGATAATTAAAGATCAATACTGAGTGTGTGAATATCGAAAGGTGCGTAAATTCTATGAGATGAAGGTGGTGGAAATATGAAAAGGTCTCGTTCAGATGCGAGGATTATCAGTATACGCTGTTGCTATGTATGGTCCTCCTATTCAGTTACTGCCAAGTAGTAGGCTATCCTAGCTGATGAGGTGGATTCTGCCGGGCGGTGAGAGACATACAACAGCATGAGCTTGATGGAGTGGGTCAAGTTCATGCACTAAGGCCATGCCAATATGCACTTAGAAGCTATTTCCACTTTATCGGATGTCTCTTTTGGTCAATCTAGCTCTTGGTCTATAAACTCTCCTTGTTTTACCAAAGAAAACATTTCAGTCCATCACACATTCGAGTTTCGTATCATTCTCGTTTTCGCAGCTTTATCTACAGGCGAACCGGATCGTAACAGGATTCGAGTTTGTGTTATTTGTGCGGAAACAAGTTAGCAGAGACTACGAACATTATTCCTGCAAGTAGCTGTAGTAGACGTCGTTTCCACAGTGATACTACGGTAACAGCTACAAACCAGCTTCTAAATAATTGTCGCGACATCTGGTCCATAATCCTGCGCTTGCATTCGCTCTTGAAATTTGCTTTTTCTTGTTTGTTTCTCTTAACGAAGGCACCGTTGCAACCAAGATGGCTTACAACGATGACTCTGTGTTGGCGCGACTCTCGTCACTCAATGAAAGCCATGATAGCATCGCCACAGCTGCACAATGGATCATGTTCCATAGGTACGGTTTCTCCTTCCTGCATCTCAAGAGATATGGCTGACAATTTCAGGCGTCATGCTGAGAGGACTGTACAGCTGTGGATGCAGCGCCTCAAAGACTCTTCCAGCACAAAACGATTAAGTTTGGTTTATCTCGCCAACGGTATGTTTGTCTGTCAGCTGTGATGAGCTTTACTGATCAGAGATTCAGAGGTGGCCCAACAGTCTAAAATCCGACACAAGGATGACTTTATTATCGCCTTCGCACCGGTGATTGCTGAGGCTGTTTCCGTCGCTTACAAGGGAGCACCGGCAGAGCTGCAGGCGAAATTGAAACGTGTCATAGACGTCTGGAGAGATCGCTCGATCTTTGAAGCACCAATTCAATCCGCAATCGATGCCCGCATTGGAGGTGAGTACCTGAACTGGTCCAAAAAGCTGGTGACTGACCACTCATTCAGATCTCGACAAGGCCCGGGGTATGTCCAAGCCAGGATTTGGCGGCTCTCCATTCGGCAGTACTAGCACTGCGACTTCTATTCCATCTGAATTTGCACCTCTGGTCACTGCTCACCAGAAAGTAAACAAATTGAGCACTCCTCTCAAGGCCACGATCACATCAGCAGACCAAGAGTATGAGAAGCAAACTGACCCATCTACACCTGTTCCCTCTGCTCCAGTTTATGCAGCTCGGTTGAATGGCCTCCTCAAAACGTTGGCCAACGCCGAGAGTGCGGTTGCTGAGTGTGTGAAAGCAAGAGAAGGCCTTGTTTCTGGTCTGGAATCACTCCTCAACGCTAACCGTGCTGCATTGGAGGACGAGAGGTCTGCTGCGGCTCAGCTGACATCCCGAAAGGCTGAAATCGAAGACAAGAAGCACCAAGTCGAGGTTGGCATCATGAGAGCACTGGGCCCGGCGGACAGCAATGGTTCTCCAGGACAAGGGGACTCTTCAGTTACGCCCCCAGAGCCAGACAGACCAGAGATTGAGGCATTGACTCCACCGGCATTTGAACCATTCGAAGCACCCACCCCTGAGGCATTGACACCAGAGGGAGAGCCTGTTGCAGCTCCTTCTATGTCTCCTGTCCCTGTCCCTGCTGCTGCTGCTACTACTTCTCAAGACAAAGAAGAAGAAGCACACTCGTATCAGTCATTGCCAATCTCAACCAATGGGTCGAATAAGCGCCGCCGTGTCGACACTGAAGAATTTCCTGATCTAGGTGGAGATGATGGCATCGATGCTGACGTTGCTGAAATGCTGAAGGGACAACCTCAATCATAACCGGATCATATGTTATCAACAAGTTAGGGGGTTATTTGGCTTGTCAGTTTGGGGTTTGCTAATATGTTATGTTCGTGCAAACAGTTCAGGGTGGACTAATAGATTGCTGGGAACAATCGGCACATATAATACTAGTCTAGTGTACTATTAAGTATAGTGAATTATTTCGTCTTGTTGAGTAGATAGTGTGGGAAGAGGTGCCAATACTGGTCACAGTCTCGTGGTATTCAGAAGCGTCCAATCTGCTAACCACTATGCAACAGATGTTTGTTGGCCATATAAGAATTGCTATAAGGAACCTGGATTTTTGAAGTGCTTCTCTTTCGGCCTGTGTGATTATCAGTTTGAATTCGTCATGGCGCTCATGTTGGATCCGAGACCATTCGGTCCAGTTCGGATCAATTGAAGCCGTGGTCGCGTAGATCCGACCGAGGGATGCTGCACACAGCACAGCAGGCACACCATCTTAACGCAAGGGTCCCACCCCAAATTTTTTTGTGAGCAACGGATCTATTGATTCGCCTGGGCTGGACTGGACCGGACTGGACAGGACTTGACTGGGCTGTCGCAACTCGGAAGCTGAGAAATGCCGCTACGACGATGACGGCATCACAACCTCGACAACTTTGATTCTTTTTGTAAATGTCAACGTCTCTGTCATCTGCTTCACTACTGCTCCCTCACGGCTCGAGCCCTCTGCTTTTCCTCCAGCGATAATAGTGCCGCTCCTGAATATGCTACACTGAGTGGGCGTCTGATCAATTCCTACTACCCTACCGTCATAATGGTCTCGGGAGTAGCACGCCGTGTGCTGCTCCCACGCCTCGCCGAGCCCTCGCAAGTGTCTCTGGCTATATCGCGATGTCAACTAGGAGCTTTGTTCTACAAGTCCGAAGCTCTGTCTCTCCAGTCGAGGCTTTTCCACGCTTCCAGCACCTGTCAAGCCGCTCTACCTCCGTTCTCAATCGCGACATTCCGGTCATCGGCAAATAATTCTCTACCTCGTACCCTTGCGCACAGTCGACCCTCCCAGTTTGGCCCCGTTTCGCACGCCTTGCGACAGTTCTCGACGGCACCTCGTCTATCACAGGAAATACAGACCAAGGTCGAAGAAGGCGCCAAGAAACCTGTCGAACTTGAAGCCAATCGAGCTATCGCCCAAGATGAGCACAAGCAGGAGTTTACCAAGAGTGAAAAGGCTGCTCGGGCGGCGCAGGTCAACCTGGCTGCTAAACTCTCCAAGGAGGGAAAGCAGGCTGGTAAAGCCGGTACGGATGAAATTGTGCGACTGATCAAGATTGCTCGCCCCGAAATCCGCTGGCTCGGTATCGCTTTTGTCTTTCTGGTAATCTCTTCTAGTGTCACCATGTTAATTCCCTTTTCTGTTGGCCGAATTTTGGATCTTGCTACCAAGGGCGAATCTGAGGATGTCCGTCTTTTTGGCTTGACCATGAACCAGTTCTTCTTTGGTTTGGGTACTGTCTTGACTATTGGAGCTATGGCCAACTTTGGTCGAGTCGTCCTTCTCCGAATTGTCGGCGAGCGCGTTGTCGCAAGACTTCGATCTCAGCTTTATCGGCGTACTTATGTCCAGGATGCTGAGTTTTTCGATGCAAACCGAGTGGGAGATCTCATTTCACGGCTCAGTTCCGATACAGTTATTGTTGGCAAGTCTGTGACGCAGAATCTCAGTGATGGTCTTCGCGCCCTCTTTAGTGGAGGTGCAGGTTTTGCTATCATGGTCTGGACAAGCCCCAAATTGACTGGTCTTTTGCTGCTTATGTTCCCTCCTATCGCAGTCGGAGCCTTCATCTACGGTCGCGCTATTCGAAATGTCAGCAGGTCAATTCAGAAGAACTTGGGTACGCTTACCAAGATCGCTGAGGAACGACTTGGTAACGTGAAGACCAGTCAAGCGTTTGTCGGTGAAGTGCAGGAAATCGGTCGCTACAACAATCAAATCCGGAAGATCTTTGCTCTTGGCAAGAAGGAGTCGCTTATTGCTGCCACCTTCTTTGCTTCGACCGGTTGGGCTGGTAACATGACCATTCTCGCGATGCTCATCGTTGGAGGTGGTTTCGTACGCAGCGGGGCCATGTCGCTTGGAGATCTCACCTCATTCATGATGTACACAGCTTTCGCAGGTTCAAGCTTGTTCGGTTTGTCAGGTTTCTACTCAGAGCTCATGAAAGGAGTTGGTGCCGCGAGCCGACTCTTCGAGCTCCAGGATCGCAAACCAGGAATTCCACAAACAGTCGGTGTTCGAGTCAAATCAGCACAGGGCCCCATCAAGTTCACAGATGTCAGCTTCGCTTATCCTACTCGACCTGCCGTCAAGATCTTTAACGGACTGGATTTCGAAATTCCTTCAGGCAGCAATGTCTGTGTTGTTGGCCCGTCAGGAGGTGGAAAATCAACAGTAGCGTCTTTACTATTAAGATTCTACAATCCTACGTCAGGAACTATCACCATCAATGGCCAGGATATTTCTGGAATGAACGTCAAGTCTCTACGAAGGAGGATCGGTATGGTTTCTCAAGAACCTGTTCTCTTTTCTGGAACTATCGCCGAGAACATTGCCTATGGAAAGCCTCAGGCCAGCCGTTTCGATATCATTTCTGCTGCTCGACGAGCCAACTGCAACTTCATCAGCGATCTGCCTGACGGTTTAGAAACCCAGGTTGGTGCTCGAGGCTCTCAGCTTTCTGGAGGTCAAAAGCAGCGAATCGCCATTGCACGAGCTCTTCTTAAAGATCCTGATATCCTGATTCTCGACGAGGCTACATCAGCGCTAGATGCTGAGTCCGAGACTCTTGTCAATGAGGCTTTAGCTGGCCTCCTACGTGGCCGCAACACCACTATCTCTATCGCCCATCGTCTCTCTACCATCAAAAGATCTGACCAAATCATCGTTCTCAACAGCGAGGGTAAAGTAGCCGAGATCGGCAGCTACAAGCAGCTGGCCTTTGACAAGGATAGCGCATTTAGCAAGCTCATGGAGTGGCAGATGAGTGGCGGCGAGATTTCCAAGGATGGTGGCTCGACTGCTTCCCGGGCACATATAACAGAGGCCGAGGAGCTCGAGGATGATCTAGAAAGGGACGATGAAGAAGATAGTCTTGAGGGCGAGGAAGATAACAGGGACTCAAAGGATGAGGAGAAGCGTCCTTGAATCCAGTCAGATGGCATAGAGCAGGCAAGCTTCCCCAGAAGATGTAATACGGTCAGGGGACACAGTTAAGGCGAAAGATTAGACGAATCATGTACATTATATATCCCGATATCTATGTCTGAGTCTCTATGACAGGCAATTGTCCTATCAGCAGCTACAAAGAGAACTCCACTCGACATGTATCTTATTTTCATTGGCGTCGGTCCGGTCTGGTTATTTAATCCCCAAAATGGAAAATACGGGTGGTAGGGGGTATGGACAGCCGTGTATAGAAAAGAATCTCGTTTTTAGCAATCTTGTGACATACAAGAATAAGAGGTCTCGTCTCTGTCCTATTAATACCCAGGTACCAATCGTTACGCTCACTCTTTCTGGCCAAAGTTCATGTATACGAATCAAAACAAAAACCTGTCTGGAGTCGTAAAGACTGATAGAGGCTTCATAGAACTGTTGTGGATTCAAATTACCAAATCGAAGTCAGCGTTATAAAAAGACAAATATTGAAATACAGGCAATTTCCACAATCAAGCAGCTAAAGAAGTAAAAACGAAGCCAGAATGTCCTTGTCGCGCCAACCAAGCCTCGTTGAGGTTAGGGAATAGAGACCAATGAGACCAACTCCAGGTTAAGCTCTCGGTAACGGGCTTGTCACATGTGACCCAGTCTGGCTCAAAGCATGACCATCTCAATAAGGTCCTGACTGATCTCTTAAATAAATTTCGTTAATACACAAAATATATATTTTTTGACATCTGAGTCAAACCCTACAACGACCAAGTTCCTTGTCGCTCACTAATATTCTGCCTTTGGAGTCGTTAAGCATCCATCTCCCTTAGGCGCAATGTCGACCGAGACCGAGGGAACTTTCGAGGTGGCAGATGCCAGCCTACATACCAAGACCTGGACTGTGAGTATCAGTGGTGATCAGCCTTAATAAGTAAGCAGAGGCTGATGCGTCAACAGCCCGAAGGTCCCATCAAAGCAAATTTGGTGCATGTCCATGGCTTCAGCGATCATGTGGATTGGTACAATGACGTATATCGAATTGTAGCCTCGCATGGCATACAAGTATTTGGCTTCGATCAAAGGGGTTGGGGCCGAAGCGTGAAGCAGCCCTCCGACAAGGGAAATACAGGCCCAACATCACGCGTCATTGCAGATATCGCCGCTTTCATTGAGAGCAAATTGCCTTCGGATGTCCCGGTCTTTGTTCTGGGCCACTCTATGGGCGGCGGCGAGGTCATCACACTTGCTGCTGACCCTCAATATGCCAAACTCGTGAACCAAGTGCGCGGCTGGCTGCTCGAGGCACCGTTCATCGGATTCGCCCCTGAGGAAGTCCCAAGTTCGTTCAAGGTCTTTGCAGGGCGACTAGCCGGTAAAATCCTTCCCAAGTTTCAGCTCAAACACGTGCTCGATGTTGCCAACTTGACGCGAAGGCCAGAGGTGGCCAAGGGCTTCAAAGAAGATCCTCTGTGCCACGACACAGGCACACTCGAAGGGCTGGCCTCGCTCCTGGATCGGACAGGAACTCTTCAGTCAGGTTCCGTGAAGCTGGGTAAAGAGGTCAGGTCGCTTTGGCTTGGCCATGGCGACCACGATAAAGCGTGCAGCTATCAAGCGGCCATAGATTTCGCACAGAAACAAAATATCGAGGACAAGACCGTCAAGACATACGTAGGAGGTTATCATGCGCTACATGTCGACCTGTGCCAGGAGGAATATGCCAAAGATATCACTGACTGGATCTTGGAGAGGAGCAGCCAAGACCAGAAACCGATCGAGGCCAAGCTATAGGGTAGCTGCTATAGAGGATCTGTGGATGCACGAGTATCACTGATCTCAAGCTCTGTCGTTTTCGAGATTGCCAGTATCACTCGATATTGCGTAACTGTTTTCGGCTTTTTACATATAGCGAGACTATGTTAGTATTATATGTTATGCTTTATGGCTGGCTCTATCATCACCCGACCACTTATCTCTTGACAGGGTAAATGCGGCTATAGCTCGCAAACCATAGCCAATACATTGACTTGATTGATCAATAATTTCAGCTTCTGCAGTCTTGGCACCAAGTCCTCCATGGAGACGCATGCGTCGGCGGGTCAAGACGGACCCATGTTCCGTATCCCAGCTCCGTAGACGCCCGAAAAACAGTTGCTCTTAGAGGTTAAAAGCCACGGAACCCCGAAACCAGCTCCGGCCGTTTCCTAGACGTTTCGGGGCCGTATCTGAACTATAATTCAACGTCTCCCGCACTCGATTTCAACGTCTGCCTTCAACCGTCTTGTGTGAAACTATCGCCACGGCTCGGAACCTCGCACAATGAATGACCCGGAAACGATGCTCCGTTGGGCCATTTCGGCTCGCGCGGGGAACTCGACTCCCACTAACTTCCGTTAGCCTTCTGATAGCCCAGGGCGCTGAACATTGTACTCTATCGCTGCAGCCAACAGGCTCATGTGCTGTAGACAGTGGAATGGATACACCTCCCGTCCCTTAAGGTACCTATCAGCGTCTTTGAAATGGTAATCCACCAACAGACGATATGGACAATGAAAGACGTTTCCTCTATATGTTCCTACTCTTTTGGAGTGAGTCCACGTGGGAAGATGACTGGTTCAACAGTTGACTTCCATCGCAACTTATTGATCCTTTCGCTGTGCTTTTATTACATATCCATACTGATATCATTAACTCGAATTATTCATTGATGCAAGACTGGATGATTGACTTGACCTTGCTTGATCTTCCCGGCGATCACTCCAACTCATGTGTAGCACTAGCTTAGCTGGCTCTTTACTGGTAGTATTGAGGTGACTCTGGAATCACCGCCGCCTGAGGTTTCTCTCTTGCTCTCCCATCTGCATCGGTTGCTTACCCATCAGAAAAGCTACCTTACATTATCACCAGCATCGCTATTGCTTATTCAATTCTCTGATATTACCCATCAAGAGACTGGTCGCCCGAGCTGTCGCCTTCTATCCCATTCTTTATCAGTCGTGCATCATGACACCTGATAACAGCAACCACGTCGTCCATCATCCACAAGCAATTCACCTACAATCTCTTGAACGTGCCCGCAGCAGTTCACGACATTCAACCACCCGCAATGGCTCGAGTACAGCTTTCGAGCCTGCGATGGCTGACGAGAATGAGACTATCGCTAGGAACGTTTCTCATATGACTGATGTCGAGAGTCAACTCACCGCCACTGGTCGCCGACAAACCAGCTGCCTCGATCATGATCCATATGGCCTCTCCCGCGGGTACAAGACCGAGTCTGATCTAGAACAGATCAAGGCCAACACTTCACGGAAGCGCGATAGCCTCCCTGGCCGTAAATCTGTTCCCAGCAAGATAGGCCCCAAGGCAAAGGCTCGCAAGCTGCAGGGCTTCTACAAAAACCAAAATGCCGCCATTGATCGCATGCTCAAGTCTGTTGAGGAACATCGTGACGAAGCCCGCGACCAGCATGGCGAAGACCAACTCAAGTTTCGCATTGCTGTCTGGGGCTCTTTTGCGGCCAATGTTGCCTTGTCAGGAGTTCAGCTCTACGCTGCCATCTCTTCAGGATCTCTTTCTCTCTTTACCACCATGGCCGACTCCATATTCGACCCTCTTAGTAACCTCACCCTCATTTTGTCGGCTCGAGCCATTCGCCATGTCGATTCTCGGCGTTTTCCTGCCGGTAAAGCTCGTCTCGAGACTGTAGGCAACATTGTCTTCTGCTTTCTCATGATCGCTGTCTCACTCATTATCATTGCTTTTGCTTGCCAAGAACTATCTAGGGGGGTCCAAGAGAAGGAATTTAACATTGCTGCTGTTATATCTGTCTGCTGTGCTTTCGCCACCAAGTTCGTACTCTTTCTTTACTGCTGGGCACTCAAGGACAAGTATAGCCAGATCAACATTCTTTGGCAAGACCACCGCAACGATCTCTTTATCAATGGCTTTGGTATCTTGACTTCATGTGGTGGTGCGAAACTGAAATGGTGGATTGACCCTATGGGCGCTATCATTCTGTCTGTCCTCATCTCATGCATCTGGCTGCACACCGCCTTTGGAGAATTTCTACTCATCGTCGGAGTTACTGCATCTGTCGAAACGCAGCAGCTCATCACGTATGTGTGTGTTACACATGACGACGCAGTTGTTGGCATCGATACCGTACGCGTGTATCACTCGGGTCCTCGCCTGATCGCCGAAGTGGACATCGTCATGGACCCGACACAAACACTTCAAGAAAGCCATGATATAGCAGAGGCGCTGCAGATCAAGCTGGAGGATCTGCCAGACATTGAGCGAGCATATGTCCACATTGATTACGAGACGACACACAAACCAGAACATGCATTTAAGAAGGATATGTAGGTCTAGCTACGGAATGTGTTTCCAGGGGAGTTCTGGGCCACGAAAGGCATCATGAGCGGCTGGGGAGGAGTTTGGAGTTTATTTAGTGAGACAACTGAGCTAAATGCCGTACTCGGGTACACGATCAAGGAACCCAGGACATTTGTTCATGGGGGAGGCTGAAGGCGTGATGACGAGACTCAACGGACAGCAGGGAGCGATGGTGCAAATCATATCTTAGTTGGTTTTTGGGGTAGAAGCAAAAGCATCATAATGCAACAATGGCTCACGTGGACTATGCAGGCGAGAGCGTGTGATGCATATAAATCAAGCTGATACCACGATTAAACTAGGTCGAGGCGAGCTAATGCAGATGCCGGCATTTCAGAAGCGCTAAGATCTGGGGAATACACAAGGGGCACTTTTTTCCTCTAGTAATTTCTATATGTCAAATTTGAGATATGAAGTGAAGTGAGACAAACTGGCATGAACGGTTTCTCCTCGTCTCGCGTGTCTTTGTCCCGATCTTACAGATTGTCTCGGTGCGCCATGTCCGAGTGGCACACAAACTGATCTGCAAGACAAGCCACAAGAATCTACGTCACTTATACAACTTTTTTTTCTAGAGACTGGCATCTGCCACGGGCTGGGGAGATTTGAATGTCTTTATAAGAGCTCAAGGGACGGGAAAGGGGTCCTGCGGCACGGACAGAGCGGGATTTTTCGTGCAGATAAACAATTATTATGTTGGGCCTTTTAATATCTCAAGGGGGCCAGCCTGGAATGGTTGAGATTACCTAGATGCACGCATCTCCACGGTGCGTCGCATACTCGCAGCAATTTACAAGGGGCAACATGTCCAGTTCGGACTATATGCAGAAGCCCGTTCCGAGTTCATCCCTGAAATTTTGATGATACGAGAATTGGAGACGATGAAAAGCTGCAAGAAAACCTTGAGGTGTTATTCTTTGTGGATATCATCAGCTAAAAAGGACCTGGCCAAGAAGTGATGAGGTCGAACCTAAGCTACCTGAGAGCTAAGCTAACTTAGCTCACAGCAATCCAATTCCATCATCGTGCAGCCGTTGAAATTAGTGGCGATTCACTAGAGCCGCCACCAGCGGAAACCCGCCCCGAAATACGGAGATGCAATGCCCTGAGGTGGACGTCTCGCAGGGCAGGGAACACCAAAACGGTCCCAGGTTCTGTGTAATTGGAGGCTGTGAAACCTCAATTTCTTCTGTACGAACGTGGGGGGACCATTCTAACAGCAATTGGATTACTTTTATCTGGTGTTCGTGCTGGTGTTGCCCTTGAATTGCAGAAAATAGAGTGAGTGTCTGGCCTCGGCGCTTCTAGAACTGCAAAGTTCCTCAGGGTCACTGTGGCTTGAAGTAGAGTTTAGTACCTGAAGGGTCAGACCCCGAGGATTTACTTCAGGTGTAACTTGAACGAAAAGAATGAGGTTTTTGTTTTCCGGTTATTTGTTGTCGATGATCTGAGGTACATCGTGGTAAACGACCGGCCATCTCGGGTCAAGCTACAGAGCAAGGTCAAGAATCTCACTAACTTTACAGGGAGCTGTTTGACGTTCGTTCATCCATGCCCTCCACTGCCCGTTGATAGTGATAGTGCCTCACAGGTGATGGTTAGTTCAAGAGTTAGGCGACCTGACCGACCCACAGGAGCTAGAGTCTGGCCCCAGGCGAGCTAAGGTACGGATACTTTCTATGGATTAGCAGGGCAAGGTTCCCCCTCCAAAATCGTCCGGGGGCCATCATCGGATCATCACATCAATTGGATCCATCCATTTGGATCTACCTCGAGTACCTCCCCAAATAGTGCTGTTGCTGCCATTCTCACGTCACGCCTGACTTTTACTTCGCTTGCCTCTCTTCTCCTCTTCTGCCTCTTCCCCTCTCTCCTCCTCCTTCAACTCTATCCTAATCTTTTGGCTTCAGACAAAAGAGGGATACAGGTTACTACAGACTTTTGTATTGTTTCAGAACCTAGTGTACACGAAGGATACACTGCAGTATCTTACCTTGCGTATTCTGTCTGCACTAACGCACAGCATCCTTGCTAGGTCCAAGCGAGCTTTCTCTTCCTTCTTGTTGACTTGGACTTGGACCCCTCGCCTCGACTCGACGACCGCGCCTCTTCAGATCGATCGCGATATTACGAATTCTCTGGAACCTTCATCCATGGGTTGCTGACCGACATTCTCAACTTGTTGTAGCTGACTTGGACGATCTGCGCCGAGGCTCGTCTAGCAGCTGGTCAACTCCTATCCTACATCGTCATGGCTGCTCAAGGTGCTGGAGAGCATGTTTATGCTACAGTTCGTCATCTCCGTGTCTGATCTTGCCGGCATTGCCTTTCTAACTTGAGAATAGCTTCTTCTGAGCGATTCCTATCTTCCTGGTTCGTCAATTGACTCTGTCGCTCTATGTGACCTCGACTAATTCTTGCTCAGGCGCACTCGTTCTCGCTCACTCCCTTCGCGATGCAGGAGCCAGTCGCAAGCTAGCAGTATTGGTCACACTCGATACCGTGTCCGCTGACTCCATTACGCAGCTCAAGGTAAGCCCTCCCGAGTGTCTGCCCGTCCTCGAGCCAGCCAATGCTGATACAATTGCTCCAGAGGGTCTACGACTACATCTTTCCTGTGCCGCGCATTCGCAATGACCACCCGGCCAATCTGTACTTGATGAACCGTGGCGACCTGCATTCAGCGTTTACCAAGATCAATCTATGGAAGCTCACACAGTTTTCCAAGATTGTCTACATCGACGCTGATGTGGTAGCATATCGAGCTCCTGACGAGCTTTTCGACACGCCCCATCCCTTCGCAGCTGCCCCCGACATCGGCTGGCCAGATCTGTTCAACACTGGTGTCATGGTTTTGGAACCCAATATGGGCGACTACTACGCTATGATTGCCATGGCTGAGAGAGGAATTTCGTTTGATGGCGCCGACCAAGGCCTCATCAACATGCATTTTGGTCAACGGTATCATCGATTGAGCTTCACTTACAACGTCACACCATCTGCACACTACCAATACGTCCCAGCGTATCGACACTTCCAATCAAGTATTAACATGGTGCATTTCATCGGATCCAACAAGCCATGGTTCACTGGTCGAGACGCCCCTTCTGGCAACAACCCCTTCAGTGAGATGACAGGACGATGGTGGGCAGTCTACGATAGGCATTACCGTCATCAAGTAAGCTCAACATTTCTGCAGATAGATGTTGTGTGTCTGACTCATTTTCATAGGAATCTTCTCCTGACAATGCCTCTTCAACTCCTGAGTATGTCCAATATTTCACAAAAGGAGAATGGCACCCTCAGCCGGTCCAGGCGCAGTCTTCTACCAGTGACCACAGCTCCGTTGCAGCTGAGGGCGTGCATCATTCAGCTCCAGGTCACGAACACCATGCATCTCAGGAGGAGCAAGGCTCAGGACAACATCACTCAGAAGGATCTGGGCACCATGAAGGATCGCACCATGGTAGCGGATATCACGATGGGTCAGATTCTGGTTCGGCCCATCATGATCACCATCCTGCATCTCCTAGTGATCATCCGGTCTCAGCTCCTGGGTATCACCATGAACAGCATCACGGACAACACGCTTCTGAACATCAGCACCATCACCACGAAGAACCAAAGAACGAGCCACCCCCGATTACAATGCATGATTGGGATGCTCAGAGGTAGGCCTATCATCGTTGGAAATGCTGTGCTTGATTGAACATGAGACACTGACTTTGCCAGACATCCCCCTCCTGCTGATTCGAAACCCGAAGCTATGAACTTTCCTTCCACTCATTACGAAATGTCACGCGATACAGCCCCTTTTATCCCGCCTGAACGATACCCGAGTCCTCCAAAGAACATGTGGTATGAAGTGCCAAAGGAGAAGCCAGCCCCACGATCAAAGCCAGCTCCGGAGATCTTTCCGTGGGAACGCAACCGACCTCGCCCAACCAGATCATTCATTGGGGAGCCAGAACCACCAGCGCCTGAACCAGAGCCTACGCCTGGAGAGTCCGGCTCAGACCCTAGCACGGGGTCTGCAAGACAGCTTTCAGTGACAACTGAAGGTCTTACAGAGTCTTCTGAGGTGACACCATCGGGATCTGGGGCGAAGAACGAGTCGAATGCATCTACTCCTATTGTGCAGATTACCCCATCAGACCCTTGGACGTCATACACACGCACAAACGCCTGGGATGAGGTGCCTGAGATCGAGCGGTACGTTGATCGCCTGCATGGTGGTCATCGACGTGGTAAGAGTTCGACGTCTGCGATAGGGCGTGTGAAGAGCCCATCAACTGGTGCATGGAGAGACGATCGGAGCAACTTTAAGAACCGCGGCCTGAAACTCACCGATTTTCCGAGCGCTACAGAACGCCCCAGCTTGCCGGTCACACCGGCCCCAATTCACCGGCAGTCGTTCTGGGCGGGAGACGACGGGGAACACGAGGACGAGGCAGCAAAGAAGCTTCCTGAGGCTGAAGGCGTGCCTACGCAGTCTGACTGGGTATGTGTGCATGGGAGACGTTGGAGACCGACAGACTGCCTGTGCGAGGTGACTGACTTGGTGCTACATCACCAGGATCCGCTAGCACAGCTCCAGAAGCTTGCTAAGCAGCAATCGGATGCGTTGTTAAAGAAGCTCGGTGGCGAAGGAGACGAGGGTCGAGAAGGAGGAGTGAGTCGAGAGATTCCAACACGTTCATTACCCTTTGGTTCGGGTGATGCCAAGTCACCTACTTATGTCGCGCAGTCTGCTGCAGGCGTGCTCAGCCCACAGCCGGTAAAAGGCGAAAGGTCGGCAGGCATCTTGCGTGACATGAGCAGTGGCCGTCTCGAACCTGAATCAACTTCGCAATCGACTACGATACCCGAGCCGAGCTATACCGGGCCTGGCGCTGCCTGGGAGAAGGATGAAGATATACCGCAATATGAGACACCCCTGCCACCTAGGGAGGAGGAGCTAGATGCTCTTAACGCATAGCAGGTCATCTGGGCACCAGCTAAGTCCATTGAACAAGGGAAAATTACCGAAGGTTTTAGCGTCTCCCACTACGACAAATGAGGATGGGGAAGAATTAAGAAGGAATGATTAATGCGTTACCGTTTCATGGCTATGAGCGGACATGGTAATAGATACAGGTACGACGAGGGGACTTGGGTATGTGCGGCATGGGCGCGGGTCAGCTTTTCTTTGTTTGTCATTGTTTTTTTGGTTCCCTTGTGCCATCTCGTCAATAAGCTCCGAGGACTCCTTGTCGATGCCAGAGGAAGAGAGAGGAGGAGGACGTATTTTTGTTGAAATATGGACACTGTGGCAGCGCCTTTGTGGTGTCGTTAAAGAGTAGGAACTACCTCTGAATCGTCTTTGGATTCATCCATATGCTCTGTGGTATCTTACATTCTTGCATCTCTCATTGCGTTCGTGTTTTGTTGCTACGTTTATATTTGCGCGCTTTCGATTCACCAATGCTCTGCGCCGATTCATCAGCATGCCTTGACTGGTCTCGTTCATCATGGGAAGGTGTTTTCTGGCCTACTCATCCTTGTATAGTTGCAGATTGCTTTGGGTAGCTTGCATACCAAGTTTCAGATGTACAATACTGGCTTCAACAAACTTGTATTTCGGGGTGAAGCTTCTCTGTCATGCATGCCATCGAGGCGAACAAATAGTACATAACTCCTGTGAACTCCATGCCGCTAGCAATCGGGAAATTAAAATGCAGTCTTGATCTTCACTAGACCAATAGAGATGGGTGCAAAAAATGATACATGCATAGAATGCCTATTGGTACCCAAGGCACAACTAGTCCTTAATATTTTCCTCATCATCAACCTCCTCGACAGTCACAGCTCTCGCCTTGCCCTTCTCCTTTGAGCCGCTTTCAGATGTCTCGTCTTCGTCACTATGGGATGGCGGAGTGCCTTGTGGTGTATGTTCAGCTGTTGGACTTGGCTGAGACGTCGCCTCAATAGGGGCAATTTGGCTTGAGCTTCCTTCAGCCTGAGGCTCGCTCTGCGTTACATGGTCGGCATGATCCAGGCGAGATCCGTTGCCAAACAGTTGAGCTGAACCGCCCCAATTGGGCATGCGAGGGCTAGGCGCAACAACCTGGGGTGGTTCAACCGCCCGTGTGAACTGTGGTGTAAGTTGAGGGGGGCGCTGTTCAGTTGGAGTCGAAGAGGGGTTCTCAACCGGTTGAGCTTCCTGGTTACGGCTACCAATTGGCGAGGGTTGTCTCACAGTAGACGTTGCCTGAGGGCCAACCTGCGGCGAAGGTTGCGTCGAGGCTTGGCCACCATCGAGACGCTGTAGAGGAAGCAGAGACCAGCCAGGAGGGATGACAACGCCTTCTGGGAGCTCAGCACTGCCAGCGGGGATAGGTACGGCGTGAAGGGGAGCACCATGGCGAGCCATAAGGGGGCTAGGCTGTCGCGGAGGTATGCCTGGGAATTGGGGGAAACCTGGAGGCATGGACATCTGGGGCGTCATAGGAAATTGCTGGGGAATTAGAGGTTGGGGAAGAGGTACCGCAGTAGGAGGTATGGCCTGTGTCTGTATATTTGGTTGTTGTTCTGGATGTTGCTGTCTCTGTCTGAGACGGTATAGCTCTACCTGGAGAAGATGGATGGTTTGTAATTCTTGATGCGCAAGCTGCAACGACTGCATCTCACGTTGGATCAGCTGGTCTGCTTGACTGATCAAGTTTCCAACATTCTGCAAGTTATCTCCAGTAGGAAGAGGAGTCACAGGAGCAGTCTGGCCAGCAACAATAGGGGTGCCAGCGGCCGGTGTCGGGGGAACCAGCCCTTGAGGGTTGGGAGCAGCTGGTGGCACGCCAAATTGCTGCGCAAGTTCTCTGACTTGTTGTCCATTGGCGCCGAATCCCACTCGAAGAGGGCCAATGTTGAAGATACGAGGACCAGCTGGCCGCTGTTCAGGTTGTGCTCCTCCGTTCTGTTGCCCCTGAACGGGAGTATCTCCAGGGTTTGCTGCTGGTTGGTTCGCTGGACGCCTGCCTCCAAGCTCAATTCGAAGACCAGCAGCCCGGTTCTGACCTGCACGAGGAGTTGTCTCACCAAGAGTAACAGGGCTTCGACAAGTAGGACAAACCTGCTGTCGCTCGAGCCAGCTCTTGAGGCAGCCGAGATGCAAAATGTGTCCGCAAGGTAACTTCTTGGGTCGAATTCTATCCATTGCGCCTGGGTTGTTCTCTGGATCCCACGGTCGCATCTCCTCTCGGCAGATAATGCAGGTGTCCTCGCGTTCGAGCTCTTCCTGAGTTGCATCGGGATAACGATTCATCTCTTGAATGGCTTTTCGATATCGCAATAAGGCACCCAGACGCTTGATGAAATCCCGGGCTGTCATAAAAAGATCCCTCATAATATGAATGGGCAGTCCATAGAAAGCCAGAAGCATGAAGAAGAACACGATGTAGATACCAAGTTTAACCAAGTCTGTCAATGTCAGCAGTGCCCCTCCAAGCTTTTTGTGCTTTCAACATACCTGTGATAAGGTCCAGCCAAAGTACAAACTCTCCCTTTGCAGACCAACCTGGTACTTCAATATCCATTTCATCGATATCGTCCTCGTTGGGCAGCGGCTCGTCCGAAACTTCCTCGCCAGCGGCAGCCGCTACTTCACGTCGTCGGATGATAGCCTCACGTTCTTGTCTGACCTCTTGTCTCCTTTCGGCCAGTCGTTTACGTTTCTGCGCTTCCTGGATATTTTGTTCCGTCAACGACAGCGCATACCGGGCTGCCGTCCGCCATGAACTGGTGGCCAGGACTGCGAACTCGAAGAGAAACATGACCATCATGTTGGGTCGTGCTTGTTGAATAACAGTATTGATCGTGTATCGGAGGATGTAGATATCGTAGATGAAGCTTAGCGTGAGCGACACACTGAGTCGCAAATGGAACAAGCGAGGGTTCGCAGGCGGTTGCTGCTCGAGGACCTCAACTCTCCCATCACCAATCCATCCCCACACCTTGCCTGTCACCAGAGCTGCAAACATAACCAGAAACCAGGCTCCTATCTCTTCGCGGAATATGGTCATTGCTAGACATGTCTCTGTGATCGCAAACCAGGCACGTTCGGTTAGTTGCTCGACTTCGACGGCACGAAGAGGGCCAAAGAACATCCGTGTAAGACCGTAAACGAAGCTGCTATAGACAAGGAAAGAAAAGTTGACCAAGACCTGGACATGATGAGTTCAGCATCCCGTATGCAATAAACCCCAGTGCGTGGATCGCGCGGGATAACGTACCAACAAACAAAAGTTGCTCTGAGCGAGATATACCATTGCCGAGTAAAAGTTGGCCCTCTGATAGAAGGCCGAGAGGACAACACCACCCGCGAGGGCCGTCGATGCCTGTGAAGCGAAAAGTCAGCATTCGTCCAGAGTGATCAGCTATAGCTCCATATAGCTTCCCCAAGCTCTCCCGCCACAGCAATACTTACCCCAGCATACCAGCCAAGTCGCATCTTGGGCATGGGAGTTGAACAATGAGTAATAAATTGGGTACTTGTAAAATGTGAAAAAGTAACCAATCACTCCTCTATCCCCATGGTTGAGTTGGATTCGGATATGTAACTTGTGGTGAAAGTGCTGTAATTACTTCACTGTATCAAAGAACAGCCGACGACTTGATGCCACGTTAAGCAGAGCGACACACGACCGATGACGCAGGGGCCGAGCCGATGCACGTGATTCTGCACTGACGTGAGAAGGTTTACCTCATATACTAAGGTAAAGCCGATATTTCCCCGTGTACGGAGTGGTTATTGATAATACCAGGGGCACTAATGGCTCATCAAAAGTGGCTACCCTAAAGCTAGACGAGTTATCAGCTTAGTGAGACTGATGTTGTGTAAATATCACGATGTTGAGTCAATGCAGAGATGTGAATGAGCTTGTCGTTATTGTAGGCCCATTCCTAGATATTTCATACCATCATGACAGCAATGAAGCCCATCCTTACGCCAACACTGCTCGCAGCGATTCGAAAGCAACCAAATCTACCACGTAATACATGGTACTTTATCACTGCCACCACTTTATCTGCCCTCAATAGGCCGGACGAGCTGCCAGAGGTCTTCAAGAATGCCATAGGGGAAGGCTCAGACACTACTGGGAACGGCGTTCCAAGCCGGGACGATCAGTTACGCATCTCTAGACGTCTCAGAGAAGCCCTCTTGAAAGCTTCTGCCGTCGGGGGCATGCCCAAGGTTGGCAGGCCAAGAGTATGATGAACTCACCTCGACGCTAACACTTTCGGATAGTCGATCAATGCTCTGATGTCCCTCAAGTCCGCGACCACTGAAGACCTACTAGACGAACCGGGAATGGGTACATCTCTCAGACATAAGGACATACACGATACTGCACCAGCACAAGTGCTCGAGCGAGGACAAGCCTTCTTCGAGGCCATATATGGCAAGATTTCCAGACGTATAATGGGTCAACTAGACCGGTCAGGAGCACCAGACTTGGGCTTGCTGGCGAGGTTGACATATGGGTATGTACTCAGCAACACTGATGTGCTTACACCAGCCGAAACTTCATTCGTACTCATTGCTAGTCTCATTCCCCAAGATGTAAGTGTGTTTCTGGAGCAGCCACGGGGCTGCACTAAAGCCATGTGTAATGCTGATGCCAAGCCTAAAAGGTGAACCCTCAACTGAAGGGTCATTTGCGGGGTGCACTCAATGGAGGTGCCAGTGTAGATGAAGTGAGAGCCGTGAGAGATGTAGTTATTAAGATATGTGAAGCTTCAGGAATGAAGAAGCTAGAAGAGAATGCCATTGGGGGATGGGGTTGGAGAAGTGAAGTTGCAAATGTATAGAAGATACTTTGATCTCGGGGCTTTGAGCCTACCCTAAACTATATACGCTGCCTGGCTGGGGAGGTAATAAGAGATCACAACTTGGCACATACCAAGTAGTACTACTCTGGACTTTGAAGGCATCTTAGAGTTGTAGTCATGTACTATTGCAAAGGATAGTAGTACTCTATTTTTGAGTTTTATCATCATGTCCTTAACACGCGCCGCCGAGTTGTGAACCTCGTGATGATCGCCAACACTACGAATAGATTGGAGATCTCATTGTGAGTGATGGACAGAGCCTCATTCTCTATTGTCCGAAAGAGGCTATTTACACGACTCAAAAAACTCCGCGGCCTATTGTTTCACGTCCAAACGGCGCCTGGTCTCCCCAGCGGCCGGCCCCCGTTTCTCCTTGGCGAGCTCAAGATGGAAGACGGAAGCCATTCCGCGTTTAGGCGAGGCCGCCCCCGGAGCCAGCAAAGCCAAGTCCCAAGTCCGCTGTCACGCGCCAAAGCAAGGGTCGTAACCCGCCCCTAAAGATTGGCTCAAGGCACCCAAGGTAGGTTGGGAGCCAGGGCCTAGGGGTCGACGGAGCCCCCTAAGAATAAGGCCTGGGCGTCTGTATCCGTAGGCCGGAGGGGCTGGGCAGTGGAAAGTCCAAAGTCAATCAATGCCGCTCTCAACTGTAATCGAGGCCACCCAAGACCTAATTCGGGTACGCCACGGTTTACTGATCTGCTACTGCTCCACTCTGGTTCGTCGAAGCTTGACAAACACACTAAAACCAAAGGCCCAAAGGAGCTTCCCGTGGCCAAAAGGTAGATCATCAACGCCCAGAAAGAGCTTGTATGTACAGCAGAGTAGTAAGTACTCTGTACACTTGAGACACTGGGATACTAAATAAACTTGCCTTACGGTAGATCGTCGTCGAGTCTGGACTTGCACTTATCAACGGCGTCTAGTGAATAGGTAGGTAGGTAGTTGTTGCTCGCCATGTCACAGTGATTCGAATGGCTCAGATAAGGTGATCTAAGTTAAATCAGACTTCAATAAACCCCGCGTATGACCCTAGTTAGACGCTCGCTCTCCGAACCCATTCTCGAGGTCATGTTGACTTAACTTGGTAGCATTCACGATGGATACTCGTCTCATTGATACAAGCGAGAGCCTGTTAGTCAAACTCTCCGTCAACCGCGCATTGTATGGACTATTAAGGAAAAGAGCACGAGGCTCCATAACCAATGTCGATCTGGTAGTGCGGAAATCTCATGATAGGTTTAGTGATCAGAGTGGTATTTTACTCTCTGGCAGGGCAAAGTAGACGGAACTGACCCGTTCCCCATCTTCGCGATACAACACCCCGAAGGAGCCTCACCCATGTCTATCAGATCAGAACAAGGCTCCCCTTGCGTCATGCCGAGTATGGATAAGGTAGGTTGGTAGCAATGGTAGGCAGACTCGGTCAGTCAGTCAGTCACTCACTCACTGATGTCTGGGCGAGAAAGCCTAGCCGTGGGGTTCATAATGACCGTATCGGTATCGGGACTCGGTAGATAGTTGACAATGGCAATGACAACTATCAATCGCTCATCAGTGCAGTGTAACTGCAGCTGCTCTTGATATGGAATCGTTCTGGATGCAGCATCCACACCCTCCCTCCTTTGAGAAAGACCTCGACCGACATTGGGGTAGCACAAGGCGAATTTGATGATCTGGCAAGCAAAAAAGGCAACCGGAGCACCCACGAGTCTGGGAACGAGGCGTGCGATTCGACCAGGGAGAATATGAGTGGCACCATTCACCTAGTCACCTTAGGGTTGCAGGAAAGGCTAGGATAGACTTGAGTGTAGTACAGACAGACAGAAAGACAGTGCAGTTCAGATACAGAATTAGAATGTCGACCTGCAGCAATAATCTCGGATGCATGACACTCCGAAGTAGTCACACGCATCCATACATATTGGTCTGTCTTTGTTGTCTTGGTTTTCTGGCCCGTCCAACCATGAAAAGCTCCAGGATCAGAGTAACATCATGATGAATTACATCGGACTATGCAGGAATACATTGCAGATGTATTGTATTGCCTTCTGAACACTCCCGAAAAGCGTCGGCGTCGGGACTCTCGACGAAATGGCCAGGTTCAAGGGCAAGACGGGACTGGGCAAAGCAGGGTTTATTAACGAGCCTCTTGTTCT